>CAWWDY010001425.1:0-50992 GCA_963942605.1 Poecilus cupreus
AAACGGCGATTTATGAGAAATGACGATAAAATTGCTGTTTTAAACTTGCAAAAACATAGAAAAACGCTGTTTTGAACTATTCAAACTGACAAATTCATGTATCTTTCGTGTGAAACGGCGATTTATGAGAAATGACGATAAATTGCTGTTTTAAACTTGCAAAAACATAGAAAAACGCTGTTTTTAACTATTCAAATTGATAAATTCATGTTTCTTTCGTGTGAAACGGCGACTTATGAGAAATCACGATAAAACTGCTGTTTTAAACTTGCAAAAACATAGAAAAACGCTGTTTTGAACTATTTAAACTGATAAATTCATGTTTCTTTCGTGTGAAACGGCGATTTATGAAAAATGACGATAAAATTGCTGTTTTAAACTTGCAAAAACATAGAAAAACGCTGTTTTTAGCTATTCAAACTGATAAATTCAGGTTTCTTTCGTGTGAAACGTCGATTTATGAGAAATGACGATAAAATTGCTGTTTTAAACTTGCAAAAACATAGAAAAACGCTGTTTTTAACTATTCAAACTGATAAATTCAGGTTTCTTTCGTTCGAAACGGTGGATTTTTGTGAAATCACGATAAAACTGCTGTTTTAAACTTGCAAAAACATAGAAAAAACGCTGTTTTGAACTATTCAAACTGATAAATTCATGTTTCTTTCGTGTGAAACGGCGATTTATGAGAAATGACGATAAAATTGATGTTTTAAACTTGCAAAACATAGAAAAACGCTGTTTTTAACTATCAAACTGATAAATTCAGGTTTCTTTCGTGTGAAACGGCGATTTATGAGAAATGACGATAAAATTGCTGTTTTAAACTTGCAAAAACATAGAAAAACGCTGTTTTGAACTATTCAAACTGACAAATTCAAGTTTCTTTCGTTTGAAACGGCGATTTATGAGAAATGACGATAAAATTGCTGTTTTAAACTTGCAAAAACATAGAAAAACGCTGTTTTGAACTATTCAACTGATAAATTCATGTTTTTTCGTGTGAAACGGCGATTTATGAGAAATGACGGTAAAAATTGCTGTTTTAAACTTGCAAAAACATAGAAAAACGCTGTTTTGAACTATTCAAACTGACAAATTCATGTATCTTCGTGTGAAACGGCGATTTATGAGAAATGACGATAAAATTGCTGTTTTAAACTTGCAAAAACATAGAAAAACGCTGTTTTTAACTATTCAAATTGAAAAATTCATGTTTCTTTCGTGTGAAACGGCGATTTATGAGAAATCACGATAAAACTGCTGTTTTAAACTTGCAAAAACATAGAAAAACGCTGTTTTGAACTATTCAAACTGATAAATTCATGTTTCTTTCGTGTGAAACGGCGATTTATGAAAAATGACGATAAAATTGCTGTTTTAAACTTGCAAAAACATAGAAAAACGCTGTTTTTAGCTATTCAAACTGATAAATTCAGGTTTCTTTCGTGTGAAACGTCGATTTATGAGAAATGACGATAAAATTGCTGTTTTAAACTTGCAAAAACATAGAAAAACGCTGTTTTTAACTATTCAAACTGATAAATTCAGGTTTCTTTCGTTCGAAACGGTGGATTTTTGTGAAATCACGATAAAACTGCTGTTTTAAATTTGCAAAAACATAGAAAAACGCTGTTTTGAACTATTCAAACTGATAAATTCATGTTTCTTTCGTGTGAAACGGCGATTTATGAGAAATGACGATAAAATTGATGTTTTAAACTTGCAAAAACATAGAAAAACGCTGTTTTTAACTATTCAAACTGATAAATTCAGGTTTCTTTCGTGTGAAACGGCGATTTATGAGAAATGACGATAAAATTGCTGTTTTAAACTTGCAAAAACATAGAAAAACGCTGTTTTGAACTATTCAAACTGACAAATTCAAGTTTCTTTCGTTTGAAACGGCGATTTATGAGAAATAACGATAAAATTGCTGTTTTAAACTTGCAAAAACATAGAAAAACGCTGTTTTGAACTATTCAAACTGATAAATTCATGTTTTTTCGTGTGAAACGGCGATTTATGAGAAATGACGATAAAATTGCTGTTTTAAACTTGCAAAAACATAGAAAAACGCTGTTTTGAACTATTCAAACTGACATTCAAGTTTCTTTCGTTTGAAACGGCGATTTATGAGAAATGACGATAAAATTGCTGTTTTAAACTTGCAAAAACATAGAAAAACGCTGTTTTAACTATTCAAACTGACAAATTCATGTTTCTTTCGTGTGAAACGGCGTTTTATGAGAAATGACGATAAAATTGCTGTTTTAAACTTGCAAAAACATAGAAAAACGCTGTTTTGAACTATTCAAACTGACAAATTCATGTTTCTTTCGTGTGAAACGGCGTTTTATGAGAAATGACGATAAAATTGCTGTTTTAAACTTGCAAAAACATAGAAAAACGCTGTTTTGAACTATTCAAACTGACAAATTCATGTTTCTTTCGTGTGAAACGGCGATTTATGAGAATGACGATAAAATTGCTGTTTTAAACTTGCAAAAACATAGAAAAACGCTGTTTTTAATTATTCAAACTGATAAATTCAGGTTTCTTTTGTGTGAAACGGCGATTTATGAGAAATGACGATAAAATTGCTGTTTTAAACTTGCAAAAACATAGAAAAACGCTGTTTTTAACTATTCAAACTGACAAATTCATGTTTCTTTCGTGTGAAACGGCGTTTTATGAGAAATGACGATAAAATTGCTGTTTTAAACTTGCAAAAACATAGAAAAAACGCTGTTTTGAACTATTCAAACTGACAAATTCATGTTTCTTTCGTGTGAAACGGCGATTTATGAGAAATGACGATAAAATTGCTGTTTTAAACTTGCAAAAACATAGAAAAACGCTGTTTTGAACTATTCAAACTGACAAATTCATGTTTATTTCGTGTGAAACGGCGATTTATGAGAAATGACGATAAAATTGCTGTTTTAAACTTGCGAAAACATAGAAAAAACGCTGTTTTGAACTATTCAAACTGACAAATTCATGTTTCTTTCGTGTGAAACGGCGTTTTATGAGAAATGACGATAAAATTGCTGTTTTAAACTTGCAAAAACATAGAAAAACGCTGTTTTTAACTATTCAAACTGATAAATTCAGGTTTCCTTCGTTCGAAAACGGGGATTTTTGTGAAATCACGATAAAACTGCTGTTTTAAACTTGCAAAAACATAGAAAAACGCTGTTTTGAACTATTCAAACTGATAAATTCATGTTTCTTTCGTGTGAAACGGCGATTTATGAGAAATGACGATAAAATTGATGTTTTAAACTTGCAAAAACATAGAAAAACGCTGTTTTTAACTATTCAAACTGATAAATTCAGGTTTCTTTCGTGTGAAACGGCGATTTATGAGAAATGACGATAAAATTGCTGTTTAAACTTGCAAAAACATAGAAAAACTCTGTTTTGAACTATTCAAACTGACAATTCAAGTTCTTTCGTTTGAAACGGCGATTTATGAGAAATGACGATAAAATTGCTGTTTTAAACTTGCAAAAACATAGAAAAACGCTGTTTTGAACTATTCAAACTGATAAATTCATGTTTTTTCGTGTGAAACGGCGATTTATGAGAAATGACGATAAAATTGCTGTTTTAAACTTGCAAAAACATAGAAAAACGCTGTTTTGAACTATTCAAACTGACATTCAAGTTTCTTTCGTTTGAAACGGCGATTTATGAGAAATGACGATAAAATTGCTGCTTTAAACTTGCGAAAACATAGAAAAACGCTGTTTTGAACTATTCAAACTGACAAATTCATGTTTCTTTCGTGTGAAACGGCGATTTATGAGAAATGACGATAAAATTGCTGTTTTAAACTTGCAAAAACATAGAAAAACGCTGTTTTGAACTATTCAAACTGATAAATTCATGTTTCTTCGTGTGAAACGGCGATTTATGAGAAATGACGATAAAATTGCTGTTTAAACTTGCAAAAACATAGAAAAACGCTGTTTTGAACTATTCAAACTGACATTCAAGTTTCTTTCGTTTGAAACGGCGATTTATGAGAAATGACGATAAAATTGCTGTTTTAAACTTGCAAAAACATAGAAAAACGCTGTTTTAACTATTCAAACTGACAAATTCATGTTTCTTTCGTGTGAAACGGCGTTTTATGAGAAATGACGATAAAATTGCTGTTTTAAACTTGCAAAAACATAGAAAAAACGCTGTTTTGAACTATTCAAACTGACAAATTCATGTTTCTTTCGTGTGAAACGGCGTTTTATGAGAAATGACGATAAAATTGCTGTTTTAAACTTGCAAAAACATAGAAAAAACGCTGTTTTGAACTATTCAAACTGACAAATTCATGTTTCTTTCGTGTGAAACGGCGATTTATGAGAAATGACGATAAAATTGCTGTTTTAAACTTGCAAAAACATAGAAAAACGCTGTTTTGAACTATTCAAACTGACAAATTCATGTATCTTTCGTGTGAAACGGCGATTTATGAGAAATGACGATAAAATTGCTGTTTTAAACTTGCAAAAACATAGAAAAACGCTGTTTTTAACTATTCAAACTGATAAATTCATGTTCTTTCGTGCGAAACGGCGATTTATGAGAAATCACGATAAAACTGCTGTTTTAAACTTGCAAAAACATAGAAAAACGCTGTTTTGAACTATTCAAACTGATAAATTCATGTTTCTTTCGTGTGAAACGGCGATTTATGAAAAATGACGATAAAATTGCTGTTTTAAACTTGCAAAAACATAGAAAAACGCTGTTTTTAACTATTCAGACTGATAAATTCAGGTTTCTTTCGTGTGAAACGTCGATTTATGAGAAATGACGATAAAATTGCTGTTTTAAACTTGCAAAAACATAGAAAAACGCTGTTTTTAACAATTCAAACTGATAAATTCAGGTTTCTTTCGTTCGAAACGGTGGATTTTTGTGAAATCACGATAAAACTGCTGTTTTAAATTTGCAAAAACATAGAAAAACGCTGTTTTGAACTATTCAACTGATAAATTCATGTTTCTTTCGTGTGAAACGGGGATTTATGAGAAATGACGATAAAATTGATGTTTTAAACTTGCAAAAACATAGAAAAACGCTGTTTTTAACTATTCAAACTGATAAATTCAGGTTTCTTTCGTGTGAAACGGCGATTTATGAGAAATAACGATAAAATTGCTGTTATAAACTTGCAAAACATAGAAAAACGCTGTTTTGAACTATTCAAACTGACAAATTCAAGTTTCTTTCATTTGAAACGGCGATTTATGAGAAATGACGATAAAATTGCTGTTTTAAACTTGCAAAAACATAGAAAAACGCTTTTTTGAACTATTCAAACTGACATTCAAGTTTCTTTCGTTTGAAACGGCGATTTATGAGAAATGACGATAAAATTGCTGTTTTAAACTTGCAAAAACATAGAAAAACGCTGTTTTAACTATTCAAACTGACAAATTCATGTTTCTTTCGTGTGAAACGGCGTTTTATGAGAAATGACGATAAAATTGCTGTTTTAAACTTGCAAAAACATAGAAAAACGCTGTTTTGAACTATTCAAACTGACAAATTCATGTTTCTTTCGTGTGAAACGGCGTTTTATGAGAAATGACGATAAAATTGCTGTTTTAAACTTGCAAAAACATAGAAAAACGCTGTTTTGAACTATTCAAACTGACAAATTCATGTTTCTTTCGTGTGAAACGGCGATTTATGAGAAATGACGATAAAATTGCTGTTTTAAACTTGCAAAAACATAGAAAAACGCTGTTTTGAACTATTCAAACTGATAAATTCATGTTTCTTTCGTGTGAAACGGCGATTTATGAAAAATGACGATAAAATTGCTGTTTTAAACTTGCAAAAACATAGAAAAACGCTGTTTTTAACTATTCAGACTGATAAATTCAGGTTTCTTTCGTGTGAAACGTCGATTTATGAGAAATGACGATAAAATTGCTGTTTTAAACTTGCAAAAACATAGAAAAAACGCTGTTTTTAACAATTCAAACTGATAAATTCAGGTTTCTTTCGTTCGAAACGGTGGATTTTTGTGAAATCACGATAAAACTGCTGTTTTAAATTTGCAAAAACATAGAAAAACGCTGTTTTGAACTATTCAAACTGATAAATTCATGTTTCTTTCGTGTGAAACGGGGATTTATGAGAAATGACGATAAAATTGATGTTTTAAACTTGCAAAAACATAGAAAAACGCTGTTTTTAACTATTCAAACTGATAAATTCAGGTTTCTTTCGTGTGAAACGGCGATTTATGAGAAATAACGATAAAATTGCTGTTATAAACTTGCAAAACATAGAAAAACGCTGTTTTGAACTATTCAAACTGACAAATTCAAGTTTCTTTCATTTGAAACGGCGATTTATGAGAAATGACGATAAAATTGCTGTTTTAAACTTGCAAAAACATAGAAAAACGCTGTTTTGAACTATTCAAACTGACAAATTCAAGTTTCTTTCATTTGAAACGGCGATTTATGAGAAATGACGATAAAATTGCTGTTTTAAACTTGCAAAAACATAGAAAAACGCTGTTTTGAACTATTCAAACTGACAAATTCATGTTTCTTTCGTGTGAAACGGCGATTTGTGAGAAATGACGATAAAATTGCTGTTTTAAACTTGCAAAAACATAGAAAAACGCTGTTTTGAACTATTCAAACTGACAAATTCATGTTTCTTTCGTGTGAAACGGCGATTTATGAGAAATGACGATAAAATTGCTGTTTTAAACTTGCAAAAACATAGAAAAACGCTGTTTTGAACTATTCAAACTGACAAATTCAAGTTTCTTTCGTTTGAAACGGCGATTTATGAGAAATGACGATAAAATTGCTGTTTTAAACTTGCAAAAACATAGAAAAACGCTGTTTTTAACTATTCAAACAGATAAATTCAGGTTTCTTTCGTGCGAAACGGCGATTTATGAGAAATGACGATAAAATTGCTGTTTTAAACTAGCAAAAACATAGAAAAACGCTGTTTTGAACTATTCAAACTGATAAATTCATGTTACTTTCTTGCGAAACGGCGATTTATGAGAAATGACAATAAAATTGCTGTTTTAAACTTGCAAAAACATAGAAAAACGCTGTTTTGAACTATTCAAACTGACAAATTCATGTTTCTTTCGTGTGAAACGGCGATTTATGAGAAATGACGATAAAATTGCTGTTTTAAACTTGCAAAAACATAGAAAAACGCTGTTTTTAACTATTAAAACTGATAAATTCATGTTTCTTTCGTGTGAAACGGCGATTTATGAGAAATCACGATAAAACTGCTGTTTTAAACTTGCAAAAACATAGAAAAACGCTGTTTTGAACTATTCAAACTGATAAATTCAGGTTTCTTTCGTGTGAAACGTCGATTTATGAGAAATGACGATAAAATTGCTGTTTTAAACTTGCAAAAACATAGAAAAACGCTGTTTTTAACTATTCAAACTGATAAATTCAGGTTTCTTTCGTTCGAAACGGTGGATTTTTGTGAAATCACGATAAAACTGCTGTTTTAAACTTGCAAAAACATAGAAAAACGCTGTTTTGAACTATTCAAACTGATAAATTCATGTTTCTTTCGTGTGAAACGGCGATTTATGAGAAATGACGATAAAATTGATGTTTTAAACTTGCAAAAACATAGAAAAACGCTGTTTTTAACTATTCAAACTGATAAATTCAGGTTTCTTTCGTGTGAAACGGCGATTTATGAGAAATGACGATAAAATTGCTGTTTTAAACTTGCAAAAACATAGAAAAACGCTGTTTTGAACTATTCAAACTGACATTCAAGTTTCTTTCGTTTGAAACGGCGATTTATGAGAAATGACGATAAAATTGCTGTTTTAAACTTGCAAAAACATAGAAAAACGCTGTTTTGAACTATTCAAACTGACAAATTCATGTTTCTTTCGTGTTAAACGGTGATTTATGAGAAATGACGATAAAATTGCTGTTTTAAACTTGCAAAAACATAGAAAAATGCTGTTTATAACTATTCAAACTGATAAATTCATGTTTCTTTCATGTGAAACGGCGATTTATGAGAAATGACGATAAAATTGCTGTTTTAAACTTGCAAAAACATAGAAAAACGCTGTTTTGAACTATTCAAACTGACATTTAAGTTTCTTTCGTTTGAAACGGCGATTTATGAGAAATGACGATAAAATTGCTGTTTTAAACTTGCAAAAACATAGAAAAACGCTGTTTTGAACTATTCAAACTGACAAATTCATGTTTCTTTCGTGTGAAACGGCGATTTATGAGAAATGACGATAAAATTGCTGTTTTAAACTTGCAAAAACATAGAAAAATGCTGTTTATAACTATTCAAACTGATAAATTCATGTTTCTTTAGTGTGAAACGGCGATTTATGAGAAATGACGATAAAATTGCTGTTTTAAACTTGCAAAAACATAGAAAAACGCTGTTTTTAACTATTCAAACTGATAAATTCAGGTTTCTTTCGTTCGAAACGGTGGATTTTTGTGAAATCACGATAAAACTGCTGTTTTAAACTCGCAAAAACATAGAAAAACGCTGTTTTGAACTATTCAAACTGATAAATTCATGTTTCTTTCTTGTGAAACGGCGATTTATGAGAAATGACGATAAAATTGCTGTTTTAAACTTGCAAAAACATAGAAAAACGCTGTTTTTAACTATTCAAACTGACAAATTCATGTTTCTTTCGTGTGAAACGGCGTTTTATGAGAAATGACGATAAAATGCTGTTTTAAACTTGCAAAAACATAGAAAAACGCTGTTTTGAACTATTAAAACTGACAAATTCATGTTTCTTTCGTGTGAAACGGCGATTTATGAGAAATGACGATAAAATTGCTGTTTTAAACTTGCAAAAACATAGAAAAACGCTGTTTTGAACTATTCAAACTGACAAATTCATGTTTCTTTCGTGTGAAACGGCGATTTTTGAGAAATGACGATAAAATTGCTGTTTTAAACTTGCAAAAACATAGAAAAACCCTGTTTTGAACTATTCAAACTGACAAATTCAAGTTTGTTTCGTTTGAAACGGCGATTTATGAGAAATGACGATAAAATTGCTGCTTTAAACTTGCAAAAACAAAGAAAAACCCTGTTTTTAACTATTCAAACTGATAAATTCAGGTTTCTTTCGTGTGAAACGGCGATTTATGAGAAATGACGATAAAATTGCTGTTTTAAACTTGCAAAAACATAGAAAAAACGCTGTTTTGAACTATTCAACTGACAAATTCATGTTTCTTTCGTGTGAAACGGCGTTTTATGAGAATGACGATAAAATTGCTGTTTAAACTTGCAAAAACATAGAAAAACGCTGTTTTGAACTATTCAAACTGACAAATTCAAGTTTCTTTCGTTTGAAACGGCGATTTATGAGAAATGACGATAAAATTGCTGTTTTAAACTTGCAAAAACATAGAAAAACGCTGTTTTTAACTATTCAAACTGATAAATTCAGGTTTCTTTCGTGCGAAACGGCGATTTATGAGAAATGACGATAAAATTGCTGTTTTAAACTAGCAAAAACATAGAAAAACGCTGTTTGAACTATTCAAACTGATAAATTCATGTTTCTTTCTTGCGAAACGCGATTTATGAGAAATGACAATAAAATTGCTGTTTTAAACTTGCAAAAACATAGAAAACGCTGATTTTAACTATTCAAACTGATAAATTCAGGTTTCTTTCGTGTGAAACGGCGATTTATGAGAAATGACGATAAAATTGCTGTTTTAAACTTGCAAAAACATAGAAAAACGCTGTTTTTAACTATTCAAACTGACAAATTCATGTTCTTTCGTGTGAAACGGCGATTTATGAGAAATGACGATAAAATTGCTGTTTTAAACTTGCAAAAACATAGAAAAACGCTGTTTTTAACTATTCAAACTGATAAATTCATGTTTCTTTCGTGTGAAACGGCGAATTATGAGAAATGACGATAAAATTGCTGTTTTAAAGTTGCAAAAACATAGAAAAACGCTGTTTTTAACTATTCAAACTGATAAATTCATGTTTCTTTCGTGTGAAACGGCGATTTATGAGAAATGACGATAAAATTGCTGTTTTAAACTTGCAAAAACATAGAAAAAACGCTGTTTTGAACTATTCAAACTGACAAATTCATGTATCTTTCGTGTGAAACGGCGATTTATGAGAAATGACGATAAAATTGCTGTTTTAAACTTGCAAAAACATAGAAAAACGCTGTTTTTTAACTATTCAAACTGATAAATTCATGTTTCTTTCGTGTGAAACGGCGATTTATGAGAAATCACGATAAAACTTCTGTTTTAAACTTGCAGAAACATAGAAAAACGCTGTTTTGAACTATTCAAACTGATAAATTCATGTTTCTTTTGTGTGAAACGGCGATTTATGAGAAATGACGATAAAATTGCTGTTTTAAACTTGCAAAAACATAGAAAAACGCTGTTTTTAACTATTCAAACTGTTAAATTCAGGTTTCTTTCGTGTGAAACGTCGATTTATGAGAAATGACGATAAAATTGCTGTTTTAAACTTGCAAAAACATAGAAAAACGCTGTTTTTAACTATTCAAACTGATAAATTCAGGTTTCTTTCGTTCGAAACGGTGGATTTTTATGAAATCACGATAAAACTGCTGTTTTAAACTTGCAAAAACATAGAAAAAACGCTGTTTTGAACTATTCAAACTGATAAATTCATGTTTCTTTGGTGTGAAACGGCGATTTATGAGAAATGACGATAAAATTGATGTTTAAACTTGCAAAAACATAGAAGAACGCTGTTTTTAACTATTCAAACTGATAAATTCAGGTTTCTTTCGTGTAAAACGGCGATTTATGAGAAATGACGATAAAATTGCTGTTTTAAACTTGCAAAAACATAGAAAAACGCTGTTTTGAACTATTCAAACTGATAAATTCATGTTTCTTTCGTGTGAAACGGCGATTTATGAGAAATGACGATAAAATTGCTGTTTTAAACTTGCAAAAACATAGAAAAACGCTGTTTTGAACTATTTAAACTGACAAACAAGTTTCTTTCGTTTGAAACGGCGATTTATGAGAAATGACGATAAAATTGCTGTTTTAAACTTGCAAAAACATAGAAAAACGCTGTTTTTAACTATTCAAACTGATAAATTCAGGTTTCTTACGTGTGAAACGGCGATTTTTGAGAAATGACGATAAAAATGCTGTTTTAAACTTGCAAAAACATAGAAAAACCCTGTTTTGAACTATTCAAACTGACAAATTCAAGTTTGTTTCGTTTGAAACGGCGATTTATGAGAAATGACGATAAAATTGCTGTTTTAAACTTGCAAAAACATAGAAAAACGCTGTTTTTAACTATTCAAACTGATAAATTCATGTTTCTTTCGTGTGAAACGGCGATTTATGAGAAATCACGATAAAACTGCTGTTTTAAACTTGCAGAAACATAGAAAAACGCTGTTTTGAACTATTCAAACTGATAAATTCATGTTTCTTTCGTGTGAAACGGCGATTTATGAGAAATGACGATAAAATTGCTGTTTTAAACTTGCAAAAACATAGAAAAACGCTGTTTTTAACTATTCAAACTGTTAAATTCAGGTTTCTTTCGTGTGAAACGTCGATTTATGAGAAATGACGATAAAATTGCTGTTTTAAATTTGCAAAAACATAGAAAAACGCTGTTTTCAACTATTAAAACTGATAAATTCAGGTTTCTTTCGTTCGAAACGGTGGATTTTTGTGAAATCACGATAAAACTGCTGTTTTAAACTTGCAAAAACATAGAAAAACGCTGTTTTGAACTATTCAAACTTTTAAATTCATGTTTCTTTCGTGTGAAACGGCGATTTATGAGAAATGACGATAAAATTGCTGTTTTAAACTTGCAAAAACATAGAAAAACGCTGTTTTTAACTATTCAAACTGATAAATTCAGGTTTCTTTCGTGTGAAACGGCGATTTATGAGAAATGACGATAAAATTGCTGTTTTAAACTTGCAAAAACATAGAAAAACGCTGTTTTTAACTATTCAAACTGACAAATTCATGTTTATTTCGTGTGAAACGGCGTTTTATGAGAAATGACGATAAAATTGCTATTTTAAACTTGCAAAAACATAGAAAAACGCTGTTTTGAACTATTCAAACTGACAAATTCATGTTTCTTTCGTGTGAAACGGCGATTTATGAGAAATGACGATAAAATTGCTGTTTTAAACTTGCAAAAACATAGAAAAACGCTGTTTTTAACTATTCAAACTGACAAATTCATGTTTCTTTCGTGTGAAACGGCGTTTTATGAGAAATGACGATAAAATTGCTGTTTTAAACTTGCAAAAACATAGAAAAACGCTGTTTTGAACTATTCAAACTGACAAATTCATGTTTCTTTCGTGTGAAACGGCGATTTATGAGAAATGACGATAAAATTGCTGTTTTAAACTTGCAAAAACATAGAAAAACGCTGTTTTTAACTATTAAAACTGATAAATTCAGGTTTCTTTCGTTCGAAACGGTGGATTTTTGTAAAATCACGATAAAACTGCTGTTTTAAACTTGAAAAACATAGAAAAACGCTGTTTTGAACTATTCAAACTGACAAATTCATGTTTCTTTCGTATGAAACGGCGATTTATGAGAAATGACGATAAAATTGATGTTTTAAACTTGCAAAAACATAGAAAAACGCTGTTTTTAACTATTCAAACTGATAAATTCATGTTTTTTTCGTGTGAAACGGCGAATTATGAGAAATGAGGATAAAATTGCTGTTTTAAACTTGCAAAAACATAGAAAAACGCTGTTTTTAACTATTCAAACTGATAAATTCAGGTTTCTTTCGTTCGAAACGGTGGATTTTTGTGAAATCACGATAAAACTGCTGTTTTAAACTTGCAAAAACATAGAAAAACGCTGTTTTGAACTATTCAAACTTTTAAATTCATGTTTCTTTCGTGTGAAACGTCGATTTATGAGAAATGACGATAGAATTGCTGTTTTAAACTTGCAAAAACATAGAAAAACGCTGTTTTTAACTATTCAAACTGATAAATTCAGGTTTCTTTCGTTCGAAACGGTAGATTTTTGTGAAATCACGATAAAATTGCTGTTTTAAACTTGCAAAAACATAGAAAAACGCTGTTTTGAACTATTCAAACTGACAAATTCATGTTTCTTTCGTGTGAAACGGCGATTTATGAGAAATGACGATAAAATTGCTGTTTTGAACTTGCAAAAACATAGAAAAACGCTGTTTTGAACTATTCAAACTGACAAATTCATGTTTCTTTCGTGTGAAACGGCGATTTATGAGAAATGACGATAAAATTGCTGTTTTAAACTTGAAAAAACAGAAAAACGCTGTTTTGAACTATTCAAACTGACAAATTCATGTTTCTTTCGTGTGAAACGGCGATTTATGAGAAATGACGATAAAATTGCTGTTTTAAACTTGCAAAAACATAGAAAAACGCTGTTTTGAACTATTCAAACTGACAAATTCAAGTTTCTTTCGTTTGAAACGGCGATTTATGAGAAATGACGATAAAATTGCTGTTTTAAACTTGCAAAAACATAGAAAAACGCTGTTTTTAACTATTCAAACTGATAAATTCAGGTTTCTTTCGTTCGAAACGGTGGATTTGTGTGAAATCACGATAAAACTGCTGTTTTAAACTTGCAAAAACATAGAAAAACGCTGTTTTTAACTATTCAAACTGATAAATTCAGGTTTCTTTCGTGTGAAACGGCGATTTATGAGAAATGACGATAAAATTGCTGTTTTAAACTTGCAAAAACATAGAAAAACGCTGTTTTTAACTATTCAAACTGACAAATTTATGTTTCTTTCGTGTGAAACGGCGTTTTATGAGAAATGACGATAAAATTGCTGTTTTAAACTTGCAAAAACATAGAAAAACCATGTTTTTAACTATTAAAACTGATAAATTCAGGTTTCTTTCGTTCGAAACGGTGGATTTTTGTAAAATCACGATAAAACTGCTGTTTTAAACTTGAAAAAACATAGAAAAACGCTGTTTTGAACTATTCAAACTGACAAATTCATGTTTCTTTTGTGTGAAACGGCGATTTATGAGAAATGACGATAAAATTGCTGTTTTAAACTTGCAAAAACATAGAAAAACGCTGTTTTTAACTATTCAAACTGATAAATTCATGTTTCTTTCGTGTGAAACGGCGAATTATGAGAAATGACGATAAAATTGCTGTTTTAAACTTGCTAAAACATAGAAAAACGCTGTTTTTAACTATTCAAACTGATAAATTCAGGTTTCTTTCGTTCGAAACGGTGGATTTTTGTGAAATCACGACAAAACTGCTGTTTTAAACTTGCAAAAACATACAAAAACGCTGTTTTGAACTATTCAAACTTTTAAATTCATGTTTCTTTCGTGTAAAACGGCGATTTATGAGAAATGACGATAAAATTGCTGTTTTAAACTTGCAAAAACATAGAAAAACGCTGTTTTTAACTATTCAAACTGACAAATTCATGTTTATTTCGTGTGAAACGGCGTTTTATGAGAAATGACGATAAAATTGCTATTTTAAACTTGCAAAAACATAGAAAAACGCTGTTTTGAACTATTCAAACTGACAAATTCATGTTTCTTTCGTGTGAAACGGCGATTTATGAGAAATGACGATAAAATTGCTGTTTTAAACTTGCAAAAACATAGAAAAACGCTGTTTTTAACTATTCAAACTGACAAATTCATGTTTCTTTCGTGTGAAACGGCGTTTTATGAGAAATGACGATAAAATTGCTGTTTTAAACTTGCAAAAACATAGAAAAACGCTGTTTTTAACTATTCAAACTGACAAATTCATGTTTATTTCGTGTGAAACGGCGTTTTATGAGAAATGACGATAAAATTGCTATTTTAAACTTGCAAAAACATAGAAAAACGCTGTTTTGAACTATTCAAACTGACAAATTCATGTTTCTTTCGTGTGAAACGGCGATTTATGAGAAATGACGATAAAATTGCTATTTTAAACTTGCAAAAACATAGAAAAACGCTGTTTTGAACTATTCAAACTGACAAATTCATGTTTCTTTCGTGTGAAACGGCGATTTATGAGAAATGACGATAAAATTGCTGTTTTAAACTTGCAAAAACATAGAAAAACGCTGTTTTTAACTATTCAAACTGACAAATTCATGTTTATTTCGTGTGAAACGGCGTTTTATGAGAAATGACGATAAAATTGCTATTTTAAACTTGCAAAAACATAGAAAAACGCTGTTTTGAACTATTCAAACTGACAAATTCATGTTTCTTTCGTGTGAAACGGCGATTTATGAGAAATGACGATAAAATTGCTGTTTTAAACTTGCAAAAACATAGAAAAACGCTGTTTTTAACTATTCAAACTGACAAATTCATGTTTCTTTCGTGTGAAACGGCGTTTTATGAGAAATGACGATAAAATTGCTGTTTTAAACTTGCAAAAACATAGAAAAACGCTGTTTTGAACTATTCAAACTGACAAATTCATGTTTCTTTCGTGTGAAACGGCGATTTATGAGAAATGACGATAAAATTGCTGTTTTAAACTTGCAAAAACATAGAAAAACGCTGTTTTTAACTATTAAAACTGATAAATTCAGGTTTCTTTCGTTCGAAACGGTGGATTTTTGTAAAATCACGATAAAACTGCTGTTTTAAACTTGAAAAACATAGAAAAACGCTGTTTTGAACTATTCAAACTGACAAATTCATGTTTCTTTCGTATGAAACGGCGATTTATGAGAAATGACGATAAAATTGCTGTTTTGAACTTGCAAAAACATAGAAAAACGCTGTTTTTAACTATTCAAACTGATAAATTCATGTTTCTTTCGTGTGAAACGGCAAATTATGAGAAATGAGGATAAAATTGCTGTTTTAAATTTGCAAAAACATAGAAAAACGCTGTTTTTAACTATTCAAACTGATAAATTCAGGTTTCTTTCGTTCGAAACGGTGGATTTTTGTGAAATCACGATAAAACTGCTGTTTTAAACTTGCAAAAACATAGAAAAACGCTGTTTTGAACTATTCAAACTTTTAAATTCATGTTTCTTTCGTGTGAAACGGCGATTTATGAGAAACAACGATAAAATTGCTGTTTTAAACTTGCAAAAACATAGAAAAACGCTGTTTTTAACTATTCAAACTGATAAATTCAGGTTTCTTTCGTGTGAAACGGCGATTTATGAGAAATGACGATAAAATTGCTGTTTTAAACTTGCAAAAACATAGAAAAACGCTGTTTTTAACTATTCAAACTGACAAATTCATGTTTCTTTCGTGTGAAACGGCGTTTTATGAGAAATGACGATAAAATTGCTGTTTTAAACTTGCAAAAACATAGAAAAGCGCTGTTTTGAACTATTCAAACTGACAAATTCATGTTCTTTCGTGTGAAACGGCGATTTATGAGAAATGACGATAAAATTGCTGTTTTAAACTTGCAAAAACATAGAAAAACGCTGTTTTGAACTATTCAAACTGACAAATTCATGTTTCTTTCGTGTGAAACGGCGATTTATGAGAAATGACGATAAAATTGCTGTTTTAAACTTGCAAAAACATAGAAAAACGCTGTTTTTAACTATTAAAACTGATAAATTCAGGTTTCTTTCGTTCGAAACGGTGGATTTTTGTAAAATCACGATAAAACTGCTGTTTTAAACTTGAAAAAACATAGAAAAACGCTGTTTTGAACTATTCAATCTAACAAATTCATGTTTCTTTCGTGTGAAACGGCGATTTATGAGAAATGATGATAAAATTGCTGTTTTAAACTTGCAAAAACATAGAAAAACGCTGTTTTTAACTATTCAAACTGATAAATTCAGGTTTCTTTCGTTCGAAACGGTGGATTTGTGTGAAATCACGATAAAACTGCTGTTTTAAACTTGCAAAAACATAGAAAAACGCTGTTTTTAACTATTCAAACTGATAAATTCAGGTTTCTTTCGTGTGAAACGGCGATTTATGAGAAATGACGATAAAATTGCTGTTTTAAACTTGCAAAAACATAGAAAAACGCTGTTTTTAACATTTCAAACTGACAAATTTATGTTTCTTTCGTGTGAAACGGCGTTTTATGAGAAATGACGATAAAATTGCTGTTTTAAACTTGCAAAAACATAGAAAAACGCTGTTTTGAACTATTCAAACTGACAAAATCATGTTTCTTTCGTGTGAAACGGCGATTTATGAGAAATGACGATAAAATTGCTGTTTTAAACTTGCAAAAACATAGAAAAACGCTGTTTTTAACTATTCAAACTGACAAATTCATGTTTCTTTTGTGTGAAACGGCGTTTTATGAGAAATGACGATAAAATTGCTGTTTTAAACTTGCAAAAACATAGAAAAACGCTGTTTTGAACTATTCAAACTGACAAATTCATGTTTCTTTCGTGTGAAACGGCGATTTATGAGAAATGACGATAAAATTGCTGTTTTAAACTTGCAAAAACATAGAAAAACGCTGTTTTTAACTATTAAAACTGATAAATTCAGGTTTCTTTCGTTCGAAACGGTGGATTTTTGTAAATCACGATAAAACTGCTGTTTTAAACTTGAAAAACATAGAAAAACGCTGTTTTGAACTATTCAAACTGAAAAATTCATGTTTCTTTCGTATGAAACGGCGATTTATGAGAAATGACGATAAAATTGCTGTTTTAAACTTGCAAAAACATAGAAAAACGCTGTTTTTAACTATTCAAACTGATAAATTCATGTTTCTTCGTGTGAAACGGCGAATTATGAGAAATGAGGATAAAATTGCTGTTTTAAACTTGCAAAAACATAGAAAAACGCTGTTTTTAACTATTCAAACTGATAAATTCAGGTTTCTTTCGTTCGAAACGGTGGATTTTTGTGAAATCACGATAAAACTGCTGTTTTAAACTTACAAAAACATAGAAAAAACGCTGTTTTTAACTATTCAAACTTTTAAATTCATGTTTCTTTCGTGTGAAACGGCGATTTATGAGAAATGACGATAAAATTGCTGTTTTAAACTTGCAAAAACATAGAAAAACGCTGTTTTTAACTATTTAAACTGATAAATTCAGGTTTCTTCGTGTGAAACGGCGATTTATGAGAAATGACGATAAAATTGCTGTTTTAAACTTGCAAAAACATAGAAAAACGCTGTTTTTAACTATTCAAACTGACAAATTCATGTTTCTTTCGTGTGAAACGGCGTTTTATGAGAAATGACGATAAAATTGCTGTTTTAAACTTGCAAAAACATAGAAAAACGCTGTTTTGAACTATTCAAACTGACAAATTCATGTTTCTTTCGTGTGAAACGGCGATTTATGAGAAATGACGATAAAATTGCTGTTTTAAACTTGCAAAAACATAGAAAAACGCTGTTTTGAACTATTCAAACTGACAAATTCATGTTTCTTTCGTGTGAAACGGCTATTTATGAGAAATGACGATAAAATTGCTGTTTTAAACTTGAAAAAACATAGAAAAACGCTGTTTTGAACTATTCAAACTGACAAATTCATGTTTCTTTCGTGTGAAAACGGCGATTTATGAGAAATGACGATAAAATTGCTGTTTTAAACTTGCAAAAACATAGAAAAAACGCTGTTTTGAACTATTCAAACTGACAAATTCAAGTTTCTTTCGTTTGAAACGGCGATTTATGAGAAATGACGATAAAATTGCTGTTTTAAACTTGCAAAAACATAGAAAAACGCTGTTTTGAACTATTCAAACTGACAAATTCATGTTTCTTTCGTATGAAACGGCGATTTATGAGAAATGACGATAAAATTGCTGTTTTAAACTTGCAAAAACATAGAAAAACGCTGTTTTGAACTATTCAAACTGACAAATTCATGTTTCTTTCGTGTGAAACGGCGATTTATGAGAAATGACGATAAAATTGCTGTTTTAAACTTGCAAAAACATAGAAAAACGCTGTTTTTAACTATTAAAACTGATAAATTCAGGTTTCTTTCGTTCGAAACGGTGGATTTTTGTAAAATCACGATAAAACTGCTGTTTTAAACTTGAAAAAACATAGAAAAACGCTGTTTTGAACTATTCAAACTGACAAATTCATGTTTCTTTCGTGTGAAACGGCGATTTATGAGAAATGACGATAAAATTGCTGTTTAAACTTGCAAAAACATAGAAAAACGCTGTTTTTAACTATTCAAACAGATAAATTCATGTTTCTTTCGTGTGAAACGGCGATTTATGAGAAATGACGATAAAATTGCTGTTTTAAACTTGCAAAAACATAGAAAAACGCTGTTTTTAACTATTCAAACTGATAAATTCAGGTTTCTTTCGTGTGAAACGGCGATTTATGAGAAATGACGATAAAATTGCTGTTTTAAACTTGCAAAAACATAGAAAAACGCTGTTTTTAACTATTCAAACTGACAAATTCATGTTTCTTTCGTGTGAAACAGCGTTTTATGAGAAATGACGATTAAATTGCTGTTTTAAACTTGCAAAAACATAGAAAAACGCTGTTTTGAACTATTCAAACTGACAAATTCATGTTTCTTTCGTGTGAAACGGCGATTTATGAGAAAAGACGATAAAATTGCTGTTTTAAACTTGCAAAAACATAGAAAAACGCTGTTTTGAACTATTCAAACTGACAAATTCATGTTTCTTTCGTGTGAAACGGCGATTTATGAGAAATGACGATAAAATTGCTGTTTTAAACTTGAAAAAACATAGAAAAACGCTGTTTTGAACTATTCAAACTGACAAATTCATGTTTTTTTCGTGTGAAACGGCGATTTATGAGAAATGACGATAAAATTGCTGTTTTAAACTTGCAAAAACATAGAAAAACGCTGTTTTGAACTATTCAAACTGACAAATTCAAGTTTCTTTCGTTTGAAACGGCGATTTATGAGAAATGACGATAAAATTGCTGTTTTAAACTTGCAAAAACATAGAAAAACGCTGTTTTGAACTATTCAAACTGATAAATTCATGATTCTTTCGTGTGAAACGGCGATTTATGAGAAATGACGATAAAATTGCTGTTTTAAACTTGCAAAAACATAGAAAAACGCTGTTTTGAACTATTCAAAATGACAAATTCATGTTTTCTTTCGTGTGAAACGGCGATTTATGAGAAATGACGATAAAATTGCTGTTTTAAACTTGCAAAAACATAGAAAAACGCTGTTTTGAACTATTCAAACTGACAAATTCATATTTCTTTCGTGTGAAACGGCGATTTATGAGAAATGACGATAAAATTGCTGTTTTAAACTTGCAAAAACATAGAAAAACGATGTTTTTAACTATTAAAACTGATAAATTCAGGTTTCTTTCGTTCGAAACGGTGGATTTTTGTAAAATCACGATAAAACTGCTGTTTTAAACTTGAAAAAACATAGAAAAACGCTGTTTTGAACTATTCAAACTGACAAATTCATGTTTCTTTCGTGTGAAACGGCGGTTTATGAGAAATGACGTTAAAATTGCTGTTTAAAACTTGCAAAAACATAGAAAAACGCTGTTTTTAACTATTCAAACTGATAAATTCATGTTTCTTTCGTGTGAAACGGCAAATTATGAGAAATGACGATAAAATTGCTGTTTTAAACTTGCAAAAACATAGAAAAACGCTGTTTTTAACTATTCAAACTGATAAATTCAGGTTTCTTTCGTTCGAAACGGTGGATTTTTGTGAAATCACGATAAAACTGCTGTTTTAAACTTGCAAAAACATAGAAAAACGCTGTTTTGAACTATTCAAACTTTTAAATTCATGTTTCTTTCGTGTGAAACGGCGATTTATGAGAAATGACGATAAAATTGCTGTTTTAAACTTGCAAAAACATAGAAAAACGCTGTTTTTAACTATTCAAACTGATAAATTCAGGTTTCTTTCGTGTGAAACGGCGATTTATGAGAAATGACGATAAAATTGCTGTTTTAAACTTGCAAAAACATAGAAAAACGCTGTTTTTAACTATTCAAACTGACAAATTCATGTTTCTTTCGTGTGAAACGGCGTTTTATGACAAATGACGATAAAATTGCTGTTTTAAACTTGCAAAAACATAGAAAAACGCTGTTTTTAACTATTCAAACTAATAAATTAAGGTTTCTTTCGTTCGAAACGGTGGATTTTTGTGAAATCACGATAAAACTGCTGTTTTAAACTTGCAAAAACATAGAAAAACGCTGTTTTGAACTATTCAAACTGACAAATTCAAGTTTCTTTCGTTTGAAACGGCGATTTATGAGAAATGACGATAAAATTGCTGTTTTAAACTTGCAAAAACATAGAAAAACGCTGTTTTGAACTATTCAAACTGATAAATTCATGATTCTTTCGTGTGAAACGGCGATTTATGAGAAATGACGATAAAATTGCTGTTTTAAACTTGCAAAAACATAGAAAAACGCTGTTTTGAACTATTCAAACTGACAAATTCATGTTTCTTTCGTGTGAAACGGCGATTTATGAGAAATGACGATAAAATTGCTGTTTTAAACTTGCAAAAACATAGAAAAACGCTGTTTTGAACTATTCAAACTGACAAATTCATGTTTCTTTCGTGTGAAACGGCGATTTATGAGAAATGACGATAAAATTGCTGTTTTAAACTTGCAAAAACATAGAAAAACGATGTTTTTATCTATTAAAACTGATAAATTCAGGTTTCTTTCGTTCGAAACGGTGGATTTTTGTAAAATCACGATAAAACTGCTGTTTTAAACTTGAAAAAACATAGAAAAACGCTGTTTTGAACTATTCAAACTGACAAATTCATGTTTCTTTCGTGTGAAACGGCGATTTATGAGAAATGACGTTAAAATTGCTGTTTTAAACTTGCAAAAACATAGAAAAACGCTGTTTTTAACTATTCAAACTGATAAATTCATGTTTCTTTCGTGTGAAACGGCGAATTATGAGAAATGACGATAAAATTGCTGTTTTAAACTTGCAAAAACATAGAAAAACGCTGTTTTTAACTATTCAAACTGATAAATTCAGGTTTCTTTCGTGTGAAACGGCGATTTATGAGAAATGACGATAAAATTGCTGTTTTAAACTTGCAAAAACATAGAAAAACGCTGTTTTTAACTATTCAAACTGACAAATTCATGTTTCTTTCGTGTGAAACGGCGTTTTATGACAAATGACGATTAAATTGCTGTTTTAAACTTGCAAAAACATAGAAAAACGCTGTTTTGAACTATTCAAACTGACAAATTCATGTTTCTTTCGTGTGAAACGGCGATTTATGAGAAATGACGATAAAATTGCTGTTTTAAACTTGCAAAAACATAGAAAAACGCTGTTTTGAACTATTCAAACTGACAAATTCATGTTTCTTTCGTGTGAAACGGCGATTTATGAGAAATGACGATAAAATTGCTGTTTTAAACTTGAAAAAACATAGAAAAACGCTGTTTTGAACTATTCAAACTGACAAATTCATGTTTCTTTCGTGTGAAACGGCGATTTATGAGAAATGACGATAAAATTGCTGTTTTAAACTTGCAAAAACATAGAAAAACGCTGTTTTGAACTATTCAAACTGACAAATTCAAGTTTCTTTCGTTTGAAACGGCGATTTATGAGAAATGACGATAAAATTGCTGTTTTAAACTTGCAAAAACATAGAAAAACGCTGTTTTGAACTATTCAAACTGACAAATTCATTTTTCTTTCGTGTGAAACGGCGATTTATGAGAAATGACGATAAAATTGCTGTTTTAAACTTGCAAAAACATAGAAAAACGCTGTTTTGAACTATTCAAACTGACAAATTCATGTTTCTTTCGTGTGAAACGGCGATTTATGAGAAATGACGATAAAATTGCTGTTTTAAACTTGCAAAAACATAGAAAAACGCTGTTTTTAACTATTCAAACTGATAAATTCAGGTTTCTTTCGTTCGAAACGGTGGATTTTTGTGAAATCACGATAAAACTGCCGTTTTAAACTTGCAAAAACATAGAAAAACGCTCTTTTGAACTATTCAAACTTTTAAATTCATGTTTCTTTCGTGTGAAACGGCGATTTATGAGAAATGACGATAAAATTGCTGTTTTAAACTTGCAAAAACATAAAAAAAACGCTGTTTTTAACTATTCAAACTGATAAATTCATGTTTATTTCGTGTGAAACGGCGATTTATGAGAAATGACGATAAAATTGCTGTTTTAAACTTGCAAAAACATAGAAAAACGCTGTTTTTAACTATTCAAACTGATAAATTCATGTTTCTTTCGTGTGAAACGGCGATTTATGAGAAATGACGATAAAATTGCTGTTTTAAACTTGCAAATACATAGAAAAACGCTGTTTTTAACTATTAAAACTGATAAATTCAGGTTTCTTTCGTTCGAAACGGTGGATTTTTGTAAAATCACGATAAAACTGCTGTTTTAAACTTGAAAAAACATAGAAAAACGCTGTTTTGAACTATTCAAACTGACAAATTCATGTTTCTTTTGTGTGAAACGGCGATTTATGAGAAATGACGATAAAATTGCTGTTTTAAACTTGCAAAAACATAGAAAAACGCTGTTTTTAACTATTCAAACTGATAAATTCATGTTTCTTTCGTGTGAAACGGCGAATTATGAGAAATGACGATAAAATTGCTGTTTTAAACTTGCAAAAACATAGAAAAACGCTGTTTTTAACTATTCAAACTGATAAATTCATGTTTCTTTCGTGTGAAACAGCGATTTATGAGAAATGACGATAAAATTGCTGTTTTAAACTTGCAAAAACATAGAAAAACGCTGTTTTTAACTATTAAAACTGATAAATTCAGGTTTCTTTCGTTCGAAACGGTGGATTTTTGTAAAATCACGATAAAACTGCTGTTTTAAACTTGAAAAAACATAGAAAAACGTTTTTTGAATTATTCAAACTGACAAATTCATGTTTCTTTCGTGTGAAACGGCGATTTATGAGAAATGACGATAAAATTGCTGTTTTAAACTTGCGAAAACATAGAAAAACGCTGTTTTTAACTATTCAAACTGATAAATTCATGTTTCTTTCGTGTGAAACGGCGAATTATGAGAAATGACGATAAAATTGCTTTTTTAAACTTGCAAAAACATAGAAAAACGCTGTTTTTAACTATTCAAACTGATAAATTCAGGTTTCTTTCGTTCGAAACGGTGGATTTTTGTGAAATCACGATAAAACTGCTGTTTTAAACTTGCAAAAACATAGAAAAACGCTGTTTTGAACTATTCAAACTTTTAAATTCATGTTTCTTTCGTGTGAAACGGCGATTTATGAGAAATGACGATAAAATTGCTGTTTAAAACTTGCAAAAACATAGAAAAACGCTGTTTTGAACTATTCAAACTGACAAATTCATGTTTCTTTCGTGTGAAACGGCGATTTGTGAGAAATGACGATAAAATTGCTGTTTTAAACTTGCAAAAACATAGAAAAACGCTGTCTTGAACTATTCAAACTGACAAATTCATGTTTCTTTCGTGTGAAACGGCGATTTATGAGAAATGACGATAAAATTGCTGTTTTAAACTTGCAAAAACATAGAAAAACGCTGTTTTTATTTATTAAAACTGATAAATTCAGGTTTCTTTCGTTCGAAACGGTGTGATTTTTGTAAAATCACGATAAAACTGCTGTTTTAAACTTGAAAAAACATAGAAAAACGCTGTTTTGAACTATTCAAACTGACAAATTCATGTTTCTTTCGTGTGAAACGGCGATTTATGAGAAATGACGATAAAATTGCTGTTTAAACTTGCAAAAACATAGAAAAACGCTGTTTTTAACTATTCAAACTGATAAATTCATGTTTCTTTCGTGTGAAACGGCGATTTATGAGAAATGACGATAAAATTGCTGTTTTAAACTTGCAAAAACATAGAAAAACGCTGTTTTGAACTATTCAAACTGACAAATTCAAGTTTCTTTCGTTTGAAACGGCGATTTATGAGAAATGACGATAAAATTGCTGTTTTAAACTTGCAAAAACATAGAAAAACGCTGTTTTGAACTATTCAAACTGATAAATTCATGATTCTTTCGTGTGAAACGGCGATTTATGAGAAATGACGATAAAATTGCTGTTTTAAACTTGCAAAAACATAGAAAAACGCTGTTTTGAACTATTCAAAATGACAAATTCATGTTTCTTTCGTGTGAAACGGCGATTTATGAGAAATGACGATAAAATTGCTGTTTTAAACTTGCAAAAACATAGAAAAACGCTGTTTTGAACTATTCAAACTGACAAATTCATATTTCTTTCGTGTGAAACGGCGATTTATGAGAAATGACGATAAAATTGCTGTTTTAAACTTGCAAAAACATAGAAAAACGATGTTTTTAACTATTAGAACTGATAAATTCAGGTTTCTTTTGTTCGAAACGGTGGATTTTTGTAAAATCACGATAAAACTGCTGTTTTAAACTTGAAAAAACATAGAAAAACGCTGTTTTGAACTATTCAAACTGACAAATTCATGTTTCTTTCGTGTGAAACGGCGGTTTATGAGAAATGACGTTAAAATTGCTGTTTAAAACTTGCAAAAACATAGAAAAACGCTGTTTTTAACTATTCAAACTGATAAATTCATGTTTCTTTCGTGTGAAACGGCAAATTATGAGAAATGACGATAAAATTGCTGTTTTAAACTTGCAAAAACATAGAAAAACGCTGTTTTTAACTATTCAAACTGATAAATTCAGGTTTCTTTCGTTCGAAACGGTGGATTTTTGTGAAATCACGATAAAACTGCTGTTTTAAACTTGCAAAAACATAGAAAAACGCTGTTTTGAACTATTCAAACTTTTAAATTCATGTTTCTTTCGTGTGAAACGGCGATTTATGAGAAATGACGATAAAATTGCTGTTTTAAACTTGCAAAAACATAGAAAAACGCTGTTTTTAACTATTCAAACTGATAAATTCAGGTTTCTTTCGTGTGAAACGGCGATTTATGAGAAATGACGATAAAATTGCTGTTTTAAACTTGCAAAAACATAGAAAAACGCTGTTTTTAACTATTCAAACTGATAAATTCATGTTTCTTTCGTGTGAAACGGCGAATTATGAGAAATGACGATAAAATTGCTGTTTTAAACTTGCAAAAACATAGAAAAACGCTGTTTTTAACTATTCAAACTGATAAATTCATGTTTCTTTCGTGTGAAACAGCGATTTATGAGAAATGACGATAAAATTGCTGTTTTAAACTTGCAAAAACATAGAAAAACGCTGTTTTTAACTATTAAAACTGATAAATTCAGGTTTCTTTCGTTCAAAACGGTGGATTTTTGTAAAATCACGATAAAACTGCTGTTTTAAACTTGAAAAAACATAGAAAAACGCTGTTTTGAATTATTCAAACTGACAAATTCATGTTTCTTTTGTGTGAAACGGCGATTTATGAGAAATGACGATAAAATTGCTGTTTTAAACTTGCGAAAACATAGAAAAACGCTGTTTTTAACTATTCAAACTGATAAATTCATGTTTCTTTCGTGTGAAACGGCGAATTATGAGAAATGACGATAAAATTGCTTTTTTAAACTTGCAAAAACATAGAAAAACGCTGTTTTTAACTATTCAAACTGATAAATTCAGGTTTCTTTCGTTCGAAACGGTGGATTTTTGTGAAATCACGATAAAACTGCTGTTTAAACTTGCAAAAACATAGAAAAACGCTGTTTTGAACTATTCAAACTTTTAAATTCATGTTTCTTTCGTGTGAAACGGCGATTTATGAGAAATGACGATAAAATTGCTGTTTAAAACTTGCAAAAACATAGAAAAACGCTGTTTTGAACTATTCAAACTGACAAATTCATGTTTCTTTCGTGTGAAACGGCGATTTGTGAGAAATGACGATAAAATTGCTGTTTTAAACTTGCAAAAACATAGAAAAACGCTGTCTTGAACTATTCAAACTGACAAATTCATGTTTCTTTCGTGTGAAACGGCGATTTATGAGAAATGACGATAAAATTGCTGTTTTAAACTTGCAAAAACATAGAAAAACGCTGTTTTGAACTATTCAAACTGACAAATTCATGTTTCTTTCGTGTGAAACGGCGATTTATGAGAAATGACGATAAAATTGCTGTTTTAAACTTGCAAAAACATAGAAAAACGCTGTTTTTAACTATTAAAACTGATAAATTCAGGTTTCTTTCGTTCGAAACGGTGGATTTTTGTAAAATCACGATAAAACTGCTGTTTTAAACTTGAAAAAACATAGAAAAACGCTGTTTTGAACTATTCAAACTGACAAATTCATGTTTCTTTCGTGTGAAACGGCGATTTATGAGAAATGACGATAAAATTGCTGTTTAAACTTGCAAAAACATAGAAAAACGCTGTTTTTAACTATTCAAACTGATAAATTCATGTTTCTTTCGTGTGAAACGGCGATTTATGAGAAATGACGATAAAATTGCTGTTTTAAACTTGCAAAAACATAGAAAAACGCTGTTTTTAACTATTCAAACTGATAAATTCAGGTTTCTTTCGTGTGAAACGGCGATTTATGAGAAATGACGATAAAATTGCTGTTTTAAACTTGCAAAAACATAGAAAAACGCTGTTTTTAACTATTCAAACTGACAAATTCATGTTTCTTTCGTGTGAAACAGCGTTTTATGAGAAATGACGATTAAATTGCTGTTTTAAACTTGCAAAAACATAGAAAAACGCTGTTTTGAACTATTCAAACTGACAAATTCATGTTTTTTTCGTGTGAAACGGCGATTTATGAGAAATGACGATAAAATTGCTGTTTTAAACTTGCAAAAACATAGAAAAACGCTGTTTTGAACTATTCAAACTGACAAATTCAAGTTTTTTTCGTTTGAAACGGCGATTTATGAGAAATGACGATAAAATTGCTGTTTTAAACTTGCAAAAACATAGAAAAACGCTGTTTTGAACTATTCAAACTGATAAATTCATGATTCTTTCGTGTGAAACGGCGATTTATGAGAAATGACGATAAAATTGCTGTTTTAAACTTGCAAAAACATAGAAAAACGCTGTTTTGAACTATTCAAAATGACAAATTCATGTTTCTTTCGTGTGAAACGGCGATTTATGAGAAATGACGATAAAATTGCTGTTTTAAACTTGCAAAAACATAGAAAAACGCTGTTTTGAACTATTCAAACTGACAAATTCATATTTCTTTCGTGTGAAACGGCGATTTATGAGAAATGACGATAAAATTGCTGTTTTAAACTTGCAAAAACATAGAAAAACGATGTTTTTAACTATTAAAACTGATAAATTCAGGTTTCTTTCGTTCGAAACGGTGGATTTTTGTAAAATCACGATAAAACTGCTGTTTTAAACTTGAAAAAACATAGAAAAACGCTGTTTTGAACTATTCAAACTGACAAATTCATGTTTCTTTCGTGTGAAACGGCGGTTTATGAGAAATGACCTTAAAATTGCTGTTTAAAACTTGCAAAAACATAGAAAAACGCTGTTTTTAACTATTCAAACTGATAAATTCATGTTTCTTTCGTGTGAAACGGCAAATTATGAGAAATGACGATAAAATTGCTGTTTTAAACTTGCAAAAACATAGAAAAACGCTGTTTTTAACTATTCAAACTGATAAATTCAGGTTTCTTTCGTTCGAAACGGTGGATTTTTGTGAAATCACGATAAATCTGCTGTTTTAAACTTGCAAAAACATAGAAAAACGCTGTTTTGAACTATTCAAACTTTTAAATTCATGTTTCTTTCGTGTGAAACGGCGATTTATGAGAAATGACGATAAAATTGCTGTTTTAAACTTGCAAAAACATAGAAAAACGCTGTTTTTAACTATTCAAACTGATAAATTCAGGTTTCTTTCGTGTGAAACGGCGATTTATGAGAAATGACGATAAAATTGCTGTTTTAAACTTGCAAAAACATAGAAAAACGCTGTTTTTAACTATTCAAACTGACAAATTCATGTTTCTTTCGTGTGAAACGGCGTTTTATGACAAATGACGATAAAATTGCTGTTTTAAACTTGCAAAAACATAGAAAAACGCTGTTTTTAACTATTCAAACTGATAAATTCAGGTTTCTTTCGTTCGAAACGGTGGATTTTTGTGAAATCACGATAAAACTGCTGTTTTAAACTTGCAAAAACATAGAAAAACGCTGTTTTGAACTATTCAAACTGACAAATTCAAGTTTCTTTCGTTTGAAACGGCGATTTATGAGAAATGACGATAAAATTGCTGTTTTAAACTTGCAAAAACATAGAAAAACGCTGTTTTGAACTATTCAAACTGATAAATTCATGATTCTTTCGTGTGAAACGGCGATTTATGAGAAATGACGATAAAATTGCTGTTTTAAACTTGCAAAAACATAGAAAAACGCTGTTTTGAACTATTCAAACTGACAAATTCATGTTTCTTTCGTGTGAAACGGCGATTTATGAGAAATGACGATAAAATTGCTGTTTTAAACTTGCAAAAACATAGAAAAACGCTGTTTTGAACTATTCAAACTGACAAATTCATATTTCTTTCGTGTGAAACGGCGATTTATGAGAAATGACGATAAAATTGCTGTTTTAAACTTGCAAAAACATAGAAAAACCATGTTTTTAACTGTTAAAACTGATAAATTCAGGTTTCTTTCGTTCGAAACGGTGGATTTTTGTAAAATCACGATAAAACTGCTGTTTTAAACTTGAAAAAACATAGAAAAACGCTGGTTTGAACTATTCAAACTGACAAATTCATGTTTCTTTCGTATGAAACGGCGATTTATGAGAAATGACGTTAAAATTGCTGTTTTAAACTTGCAAAAACATAGAAAAACGCTGTTTTTAACTATTCAAACTGATAAATTCATGTTTCTTTCGTGTGAAACGGCGAATTATGAGAAATGACGATAAAATTGCTGTTTTAAACTTGCAAAAACATAGAAAAACGCTGTTTTTAACTATTCAAACTGATAAATTCAGGTTTCTTTCGTTCGAAACGGTGGATTTTTGTGAAATCACGATAAAACTGCTGTTTTAAACTTGCAAAAACATAGAAAAACGCTGTTTTGAACTATTCAAACTTTTAAATTCATGTTTCTTTCGTGTGAAACGGCGATTTATGAGAAATGACGATAAAATTGCTGTTTTAAACTTGCAAAAACATAGAAAAACGCTGTTTTTAACTATTCAAACTGATAAATTCAGGTTTCTTTCGTGTGAAACGGCGATTTATGAGAAATGACGATAAAATTGCTGTTTTAAACTTGCAAAAACATAGAAAAACGCTGTTTTTAACTATTCAAACTGACAAATTCATGTTTCTTTCGTGTGAAACGGCGTTTTATGACAAATGACGATTAAATTGCTGTTTTAAACTTGCAAAAACATAGAAAAACGCTGTTTTGAACTATTCAAACTGACAAATTCATGTTTCTTTCGTGTGAAACGGCGATTTATAAGAAATGACGATAAAATTGCTGTTTTAAACTTGCAAAAACATAGAAAAACGCTGTTTTGAACTATTTAAACTGACAAATTCATGTTTCTTTCGTGTGAAACGGCGATTTATGAGAAATGACGATAAAATTGCAGTTTTAAACTTGAAAAAACATAGAAAAACGCTGTTTTGAACTATTCAAACTGACAAATTCATGTTTCTTTCGTGTGAAACGGCGATTTATGAGAAATGACGATAAAATTGCTGTTTTAAACTTGCAAAAACATAGAAAAACGCTGTTTTGAACTATTCAAACTGACAAATTCAAGTTTCTTTCGTTTGAAACGGCGATTTATGAGAAATGACGATAAAATTGCTGTTTTAAACTTGCAAAAACATAGAAAAACGCTGTTTTGAACTATTCAAACTGACAAATTCATTTTTCTTTCGTGTTAAACGGCGATTTATGAGAAATGACGATAAAATTGCTGTTTTAAACTTGCAAAAACATAGAAAAACGCTGTTTTGAACTATTCAAACTGACAAATTCATGTTTCTTTCGTGTGAAACGGCGATTTATGAGAAATGACGATAAAATTGCTGTTTTAAACTTGCAAAAACATAGAAAAACGCTGTTTTTAACTATTCAAACTGATAAATTCATGTTTCTTTCGTGTGAAACGGCGATTTATGAGAAATGACGATAAAATTGCTGTTTTAAACTTGCAAAAACATAGAAAAACGCTGTTTTTAACTATTCAAACTGATAAATTCAGGTTTCTTTCATTCGAAACGGTGGATTTTTGTAAAATCACGATAAAACTGCTGTTTTAAACTTGAAAAAACATAGAAAAACGCTGTTTTGAACTATTCAAACTTTTAAATTCATGTTTCTTTCGTGTGAAACGGCAATTTATGAGAAATGACGATAAAATTGCTGTTTTAAACTTGCAAAAACATTGAAAAACGCTGTTTTTAACTATTCAAACTGATAAATTCATGTTTCTTTCGTGTGAAACGGCGAATTATGAGAAATGACGATAAAATTGCTGTTTTAAACTTGCAAAAACATAGAAAAACGCTGTTTTTAACTATTCAAACTGATAAATTCAGGTTTCTTTCGTTCGAAACGGTGGATTTTTGTGAAATCACGATAAAACTGCTGTTTTAAACTTGCAAAAACATAGAAAAACGCTCTTTTGAACTATTCAAACTTTTAAATTCATGTTTCTTTCGTGTGAAACGGCGATTTATGAGAAATGACGATAAAATTGCTGTTTTAAACTTGCAAAAACATAGAAAAACGCTGTTTTTAACTATTCAAACTGATAAATTCATGTTTCTTTCGTGTAAAACGGCGATTTATGAGAAATGACGATAAAATTGCTGTTTTAAACTTGCAAAAACATAGAAAAACGCTGTTTTTAACTATTCAAACTGATAAATTCATGTTTCTTTCGTGTGAAACGGCGATTTATGAGAAATGACGATAAAATTGCTGTTTTAAACTTGCAAATACATAGAAAAACGCTGTTTTTAACTATTAAAACTGATAAATTCAGGTTTCTTTCGTTCGAAACGGTGGATTTTTGTAAAATCACGATAAAACTGCTGTTTTAAACTTGAAAAAACATAGAAAAACGCTGTTTTGAACTATTCAAACTGACAAATTCATGTTTCTTTCGTGTGAAACGGCGATTTATGAGAAATGACGATAAAATTGCTGTTTTAAACTTGCAAAAACATAGAAAAACGCTGTTTTTAACTATTCAAACTGATAAATTCATGTTTCTTTCGTGTGAAACGGCGAATTATGAGAAATGACGATAAAATTGCTGTTTTAAACTTGCAAAAACATAGAAAAACGCTGTTTTGAACTATTCAAACTGACAAATTCATTTTTCTTTCGTGTGAAACGGCGATTTATGAGAAATGACGATAAAATTGCTGTTTTAAACTTGCAAAAACATAGAAAAACGCTGTTTTGAACTATTCAAACTGACAAATTCATGTTTCTTTCGTGTGAAACGGCGATTTATGAGAAATGACGATAAAATTGCTGTTTTAAACTTGCAAAAACATAGAAAAACGCTGTTTTTAACTATTCAAACTGATAAATTCATGTTTCTTTCGTGTGAAACGGCGATTTATGAGAAATGACGATAAAATTGCTGTTTTAAACTTGCAAAAACATAGAAAAACGCTGTTTTTAACTATTCAAACTGATAAATTCAGGTTTCTTTCGTTCGAAACGGTGGATTTTTGTAAAATCACGATAAAACTGCTGTTTTAAACTTGAAAAAACATAGAAAAACGCTGTTTTGAACTATTCAAACTGACAAATTCATGTTTCTTTCGTGTGAAACGGCGATTTATGAGAAATGACGATAAAATTGCTGTTTTAAACTTGCAAAAACATAGAAAAACGCTGTTTTTAACTATTCAAACTGATAAATTCATGTTTCTTTCGTGTGAAACGGCGAATTATGAGAAATGACGATAAAATTGCTGTTTTAAACTTGCAAAAACATAGAAAAACGCTGTTTTTAACTATTCAAACTGATAAATTCAGGTTTCTTTCGTTCGAAACGGTGGATTTTTGTGAAATCACGATAAAACTGCTGTTTTAAACTTGCAAAAACATAGAAAAACGCTCTTTTGAACTATTCAAACTTTTAAATTCATGTTTCTTTCGTGTGAAACGGCGATTTATGAGAAATGACGATAAAATTGCTGTTTTAAACTTGCAAAAACATAGAAAAACGCTGTTTTTAACTATTCAAACTGATAAATTCATGTTTCTTTCGTGTGAAACGGCGATTTATGAGAAATGACGATAAAATTGCTGTTTTAAACTTGCAAAAACATAGAAAAACGCTGTTTTTAACTATTCAAACTGATAAATTCATGTTTCTTTCGTGTGAAACGGCGATTTATGAGAAATGACGATAAAATTGCTGTTTTAAACTTGCAAATACATAGAAAAACGCTGTTTTTAACTATTAAAACTGATAAATTCAGGTTTCTTTCGTTCGAAACGGTGGATTTTTGTAAAATCACGATAAAACTGCTGTTTTAAACTTGAAAAAACATAGAAAAACGCTGTTTTGAACTATTCAAACTGACAAATTCATGTTACTTTCGTGTGAAACGGCGATTTATGAGAAATGACGATAAAATTGCTGTTTTAAACTTGCGAAAACATAGAAAAACGCTGTTTTTAACTATTCAAACTGATAAATTCATGTTTCTTTCGTGTGAAACGGCGAATTATGAGAAATGACGATAAAATTGCTTTTTTAAACTTGCAAAAACATAGAAAAACGCTGTTTTTAACTATTCAAACTGATAAATTCAGGTTTCTTTCGTTCGAAACGGTGGATTTTTGTGAAATCACGATAAAACTGCTGTTTTAAACTTGCAAAAACATAGAAAAACGCTGTTTTGAACTATTCAAATTTTTAAATTCATGTTTCTTTCGTGTGAAACGGCGATTTATGAGAAATGACGATAAAATTGCTGTTTTAAACTTGCAAAAACATAGAAAAACGCTGTTTTGAACTATTCAAACTGACAAATTCATGTTTCTTTCGTGTGAAACGGCGATTTGTGAGAAATGACGATAAAATTGCTGTTTTAAACTTGCAAAAACATAGAAAAACGCTGTTTTTAAATATTCAAACTGATAAATTCATGTTTCTTTCGTGTGAAACGGCGATTTATGAGAAATGACGATAAAATTGCTGTTTTAAACTTGCAAAAACATAGAAAAACGCTGTTTTTAACTATTCAAACTGATAAATTCATGTTTCTTTCGTGTGAAACGGCGATTTATGAGAAATGACGATAAAATTGCTGTTTTAAACTTGCAAAAACATAGAAAAACGCTGTTTTTAACTATTAAAACTGATAAATTCAGGTTTCTTTCGTTCGAAACGGTGGATTTTTGTAAAATCACGATAAAACTGCTGTTTTAAACTTGAAAAAACATAGAAAAACGCTGTTTTGAACTATTCAAACTGACAAATTCATGTTTCTTTCGTGTGAAACGGCGATTTATGAGAAATGACGATAAAATTGCTGTTTTAAACTTGCAAAAACATAGAAAAACGCTGTTTTTAATTATTCAAACTGATAAATTCATGTTTCTTTCGTGTGAAACGGCGAATTATGAGAAATGACGATAAAATTGCTGTTTTAAACTTGCAAAAACATAGAAAAACGCTGTTTTTAACTATTCAAACTGATAAATTCAGGATTCTTTCGTTCGAAACGGTGGATTTTTGTGAAATCACGATAAAACTGCTGTTTTAAACTTGCAAAAACATAGAAAAACGCTGTTTTGAACTATTCAAACTGATAAATTCAGGTTTCTTTCGTGTGAAACGGCGATTTATGAGAAATGACGATAAAATTGCTGTTTTATACTTGCAAAAACATAGAAAAACGCTGTTTTTAACTATTCAAACTGACAAATTCATGTTTCTTTCGTGTGAATCTGCGTTTTATGAGAAATGACGATAAAATTGCTGTTTTAAACTTGCAAAAACATAGAAAAACGCTGTTTTGAACTATTCAAACTGACAAATTCATGTTTCTTTCGTGTGAAACGGCGATTTATGAGAAATGACGATAAAATTGCTGTTTTAAACTTGCAAAAACATAGAAAAACGCTGTTTTGAACTATTCAAACTGACAAATTCATGTTTCATGATTTATGAGAAATGACGATAAAATTGCTGTTTTAAACTTGAAAAAACATAGAAAAACGCTGTTTTGAACTATTCAAACTGACAAATTAATGTTTCTTTCGTGTGAAACGGCGATTTATGAGAAATGACGATAAAATTGCTGTTTTAAACTTGCAAAAACATAGAAAAACGCTGTTTTGAACTATTCAAACTGACAAATTCATGTTTCTTTCGTGTGAAACGGCGATTTATGAGAAATGACGAAAAAATTGCTGTTTTAAACTTGCAAAAACATAGAAAAACGCTGTTTTGAACTATTCAAACTGACAAATTCATGTTTCTTTCGTGTGAAACGGCGATTTATGAGAAATGACGATAAAATTGCTGTTTTAAACTTGCAAAAACATAGAAAAACGCTGTTTTTAACTATTCAAACTGATAAATTCATGTTTCTTTCGTGTGAAACGGCGATTTATGAGAAATGACGATAAAATTGCTGTTTTAAACTTGCAAAAACATAGAAAAACGCTGTTTTTAACTATTCAAACTGATAAATTCAGGTTTCTTTCGTTCGAAACGGTGGATTTTTGTGAAATCACGATAAAACTGCTGTTTTAAACTTGCAAAAACATAGAAAAACGCTGTTTTGAACTATTCAAACTTTTAAATTCATGTTTCTTTCGTGTGAAACGGCGATTTATGAGAAATAACGATAAAATTGCTGTTTTAAACTTGCAAAAACATAGAAAAACGCTGTTTTGAACTATTCAAACTGACAAATTCATGTTTCTTTCGTGTGAAACGGCGATTTATGAGAAATGACGATAAAATTGCTGTTTTAAACTTGCAAAACCATAGAAAAACGCTGTTTTTAACTATTCAAACTGATAAATTCAGGTTTCTTTCGTGTGAAACGGCGATTTATGAGAAATGACGATAAAATTGCTGTTTTATACTTGCAAAAACATAGAAAAACGCTGTTTTTAACTATTCAAACTGACAAATTCATGTTTCTTTCGTGTGAATCTGCGTTTTATGAGAAATGACGATAAAATTGCTGTTTTAAACTTGCAAAAACATAGAAAAACGCTGTTTTGAACTATTCAAACTGACAAATTCATGTTTCTTTCGTGTGAAACGGCGATTTATGAGAAATGACGATAAAATTGCTGTTTTAAACTAGCAAAAACATAGAAAAACGCTGTTTTGAACTATTCAAACTGACAAATTCATGTTTCATGATTTATGAGAAATGACGATAAAATTGCTGTTTTAAACTTGAAAAAACATAGAAAAACGCTGTTTTGAACTATTCAAACTGACAAATTAATGTTTCTTTCGTGTGAAACGGCGATTTATGAGAAATGACGATAAAATTGCTGTTTTAAACTTGCAAAAACATAGAAAAACGCTGTTTTGAACTATTCAAACTGACAAATTCATGTTTCTTTCGTGTGAAACGGCGATTTATGAGAAATGACGATAAAATTGCTGTTTTAAACTTGCAAAAACATAGAAAAACGCTGTTTTGAACTATTCAAACTGACAAATTCATGTTTCTTTCGTGTGAAGCGGCGATTTATGAGAAATGACGATAAAATTGCTGTTTTAAACTTGCAAAAACATAGAAAAACGCTGTTTTTAACTATTCAAACTGATAAATTCATGTTTCTTTCGTGTGAAACGGCGATTTATGAGAAATGACGATAAAATTGCTGTTTTAAACTTGCAAAAACATAGAAAAACGCTGTTTTTAACTATTCAAACTGATAAATTCAGGTTTCTTTCGTTCGAAACGGTGGATTTTTGTGAAATCACGATAAAACTGCTGTTTTAAACTTGCAAAAACATAGAAAAACGCTGTTTTGAACTATTCAAACTTTTAAATTCATGTTTCTTTCGTGTGAAACGGCGATTTATGAGAAATGACGATAAAATTGCTGTTTTAAACTTGCAAAAACATAGAAAAACGCTGTTTTGAACTATTCAAACTGACAAATTCATGTTTCTTTCGTGTGAAACGGCGATTTGTGAGAAATAACGATAAAATTGCTGTTTTAAACTTGCAAAAACATAGAAAAACGCTGTTTTTAACTATTCAAACTGATAAATTCATGTTTCTTTCGTGTGAAACGGCGATTTATGAGAAATGACGATAAAATTGCTGTTTTAAACTTGCAAAAACATAGAAAAACGCTGTTTTTAACTATTCAAACTGATAAATTCATGTTTCGTTCGTGTGAAACGGCGATTTATGAGAAATGACGATAAAATTGCTGTTTTAAACTTGCAAAAACATAGAAAAACGCTGTTTTTAACTATTAAAACTGATAAATTCAGGTTTCTTTCGTTCGAAACGGTGGATTTTTGTAAAATCACGATAAAACTGCTGTTTTAAACTTGAAAAAACATAGAAAAACGCTGTTTTGAACTATTCAAACTGACAAATTCATGTTTCTTTCGTGTGAAACGGCGATTTATGAGAAATGACGATAAAATTGCTGTTTTAAACTTGCAAAAACATAGAAAAACGCTGTTTTTAACTATTCAAACTGATAAATTCATGTTTCTTTCGTGTGAAACGGCGAATTATGAGAAATGACGATAAAATTGCTGTTTTAAACTTGCAAAAACATAGAAAAACGCTGTTTTTAACTATTCAAACTGATAAATTCAGGTTTCTTTCGTTCGAAACGGTGGATTTTTGTGAAATCACGATAAAACTGCTGTTTTAAACTTGCAAAAACATAGAAAAACGCTGTTTTGAACTATTCAAACTTTTAAATTCATGTTTCTTTCGTGTGAAACGGCGATTTATGAGAAATGACGATAAAATTGCTGTTTTAAACTTGCAAACCCATAGAAAAACGCTGTTTTTAACTATTCAAACTGATAAATTCAGGTTTCTTTCGTGTGAAACGGCGATTTATGAGAAATGACGATAAAATTGCTGTTTTATACTTGCAAAAACATAGAAAAACGCTGTTTTTAACTATTCAAACTGACAAATTCATGTTTCTTTCGTGTGAATCTGCGTTTTATGAGAAATGACGATAAAATTGCTGTTTTAAACTTGCAAAAACATAGAAAAACGCTGTTTTGAACTATTCAAACTGACAAATTCATGTTTCTTTCGTGTGAAACGGCGATTTATGAGAAATGACGATAAAATTGCTGTTTTAAACTTGCAAAAACATAGAAAAACGCTGTTTTGAACTATTCAAACTGACAAATTCATGTTTCATGATTTATGAGAAATGACGATAAAATTGCTGTTTTAAACTTGAAAAAACATAGAAAAACGCTGTTTTGAACTATTCAAACTGACAAATTAATGTTTCTTTCGTGTGAAACGGCGATTTATGAGAAATGGCGATAAAATTTCTGTTTTAAACTTGCAAAAACATAGAAAAACGCTGTTTTGAACTATTCAAACTGATAAATTCATGTTTCTTTCGTGTGAAACGGCGATTTAAGAGAAATGACGATAAAATTGCTGTTTTAAACTTGCAAATACATAGAAAAACGCTGTTTTGAACTATTCAAACTGATAAATTCAGGTTTCTTTCATTCGAAACGGTGGATTTTTGTGAAATCACGATAAAACTGCTGTTTTAAACTTGCAAAAACATAGAAAAACGCTGTTTTGAACTATTCAAACTTTTAAATTCATGTTTCTTTCGTGTGAAACGGCGATTTATGAGAAATGACGATAAAATTGCTGTTTTAAACTTGCAAAAACATAGAAAAACGCTGTTTTGAACTATTCAAACTGACAAATTCATGTTTCATGATTTATGAGAAATGACGATAAAATTGCTGTTTTAAACTTGAAAAAACATAGAAAAACGCTGTTTTGAACTATTCAAACTGACAAATTAATGTTTCTTTCGTGTGAAACGGCGATTTATGAGAAATGACGATAAAATTGCTGTTTTAAACTTGCAAAAACATAGAAAAACGCTGTTTTGAACTATTCAAACTGACAAATTCAAGTTTCTTTCGTTTGAAACGGCGATTTATGAGAAATGACGATAAAATTGCTGTTTTAAACTTGCAAAAACATAGAAAAACGCTGTTTTTAACTATTCAAACTGATAAATTCAGGTTTCTTTCGTTCGAAACGGTGGATTTTTGTGAAATCACGATAAAACTGCTGTTTTAAACTTGCAAAAACATAGAAAAACGCTGTTTTGAACTATTCAAACTTTTAAATTCATGTTTCTTTCGTGTGAAACGGCGATTTATGAGAAATGACGATAAAATTGCTGTTTTAAACTTGCAAAAACATAGAAAAACGCTGTTTTTAACTATTCAAACTGATAAATTCAGGTTTCTTTCGTGTGAAACGGCGATTTATGAGAAATGACGATAAAATTGCTGTTTTATACTTGCAAAAACATAGAAAAACGCTGTTTTTAACTATTCAAACTGACAAATTCATGTTTCTTTCGTGTGAAACTGCGTTTTATGAGAAATGACGATAAAATTGCTGTTTTAAACTTGCAAAAACATAGAAAAACGCTGTTTTGAACTATTCAAACTGACAAATTCATGTTTCTTTCGTGTGAAACGGCGATTTATGAGAAATGACGATAAAATTGCTGTTTTAAACTTGCAAAAACATAGAAAAACGCTGTTTTGAACTATTCAAACTGACAAATTTATGTTTCTTTCGTGTGAAACGGCGATTTATGAGAAATGACGATAAAATTGCTGTTTTAAACTTGAAAAAACATAGAAAAACGCTGTTTTGAACTATTCAAACTGACAGATTAATGTTTCTTTCGTGTGAAACGGCGTTTTATGAGAAATGGCGATAAAATTGCTGTTTTAAACTTGCAAAAACATAGAAAAACGCTGTTTTGAACTATTCAAACTGACAAATTCAAGTTTCTTTCGTTTGAAACGGCGATTTATGAGAAATGACGATAAAATTGCTGTTTTAAACTTGCAAAAACATAGAAAAACGCTGTTTTGAACTATTCAAACTGATAAATTCATGTTTCTTTCGTGTGAAACGGCGATTTATGAGAAATGACGATAAAATTGCTGTTTTAAACTTGCAAAAACATAGAAAAACGCTGTTTTGAACTATTCAAACTGATAAATTCATGTTTCTTTCGTGTGAAACAGCGATTTACGAGAAATGACGATAAAATTGCTGTTTTAAACTTGCAAAAACATAGAAAAACGCTGTTTTTAACTATTCAAACTGATAAATTTATGTTTCTTTCGTGTGAAACGGCGATATATGAGAAATGACGATAAAATTGCTGTTTTAAACTTGCAAAAACATAGAAAAACGATGTTTTTAACTATTAAAACTGATAAATTCAGGTTTCTTTCGTTCGAAACGGTGGATTTTTGTAAAATCACGATAAAACTGCTGTTTTAAACTTGAAAAAACATAGAAAAACGCTGTTTTGAACTATTCAAACTGACAAATTCATGTTTCTTTCGTGTGAAACTGCGATTTATGAGAAATGACGATAAAATTGCTGTTTTAAACTTGCAAAAACATAGAAAAACGCTGATTTTAACTATTCAAACTGATAAATTCATGTTTCTATCGTGTGAAACGGCGAATTATGAGAAATGACGATAAAATTGCTGTTTTTAACTTGCAAAAACATAGAAAAACGCTGTTTTTAACTATTCAAACTGCTAAATTCAGGTTTCTTTCGTTCGAAACGGTGGATTTTTGTGAAATCACGATAAAACTGCTGTTTTAAACTTGCAAAAACATAGAAAAACGCTGTTTTGAACTATTCAAACTTTTAAATTCATGTTTCTTTCGTGTGAAACGGCGATTTATGAGAAATGACGATAAAATTGCTGTTTTAAACTTGCAAAAACATTGAAAAACGCTGTTTTGAACTATTCAAACTGACAAATTCATGTTTCTTTCGTGTGAAACGGCGATTTATGAGAAATGACGATAAAATTGCTGTTTTAAACTTGCAAAAACATAGAAAAACGCTGTTTTTAACTATTCAAACTGATAAATTCATGTTTCTTTCGTGTGAAACTGCGTTTTATGAGAAATGACGATAAAATTGCTGTTTTAAATTTGCAAAAACATAGAAAAACGCTGTTTTTAACTATTCAAACTGATAAATTCATGTTTCTTTCGTGTGAAACGGCGATTTATGAGAAATGACGATAAAATTGCTGTTTTAAACTTGCAAAAACATAGAAAAACGCTGTTTTTAACTATTCAAACTGATAAATTCAGGTTTCTTTCGTTCGAAACGGTGGATTTTTGTGAAATCACGATAAAACTGCTGTTTTGAACTTGCAAAAACATAGAAAAACGCTGTTTTGAACTATTCAAACTTTTAAATTCATGTTTCTTTCGTGTGAAACGGCGATTTATGAGAAATGACGATAAAATTGCTGTTTTAAACTTGCAAAAACATAGAAAAACGCTGTTTTGAACTATTCAAACTGACAAATTCATGTTTCTTTCGTGTGAAACGGCGATTTGTGAGAAATGACGATAAAATTGCTGTCTTAAACTTGCAATAACATAGAAAAACGCTGTTTTTAACTATTCAAACTGATAAATTCATGTTTCTTTCGTGTGAAACGGCGATTTATGAGAAATGACGATAAAATTGCTGTTTTAAACTTGCAAAAACATAGAAAAACGCTGTTTTTAACTATTCAAACTGATAAATTCATGTTTCTTTCGTGTGAAACGGCGATTTATGAGAAATGACGATAAAATTGCTGTTTTAAACTTGCAAAAACATAGAAAAACGCTGTTTTTTACTATTAAAACTGATAAATTCAGGTTTCTTTCGTTCGAAACGGTGGATTTTTGTAAAATCACGATAAAACTGCTGTTTTAAACTTGAAAAAACATAGAAAAACGCTGTTTTGAACTATTCAAACTGACAAATTCATGTTTCTTTCGTGTGAAACGGCGATTTATGAGAAATGACGATAAAATTGCTGTTTTAAACTTGCAAAAACATAGAAAAACGCTGTTTTTAACTATTCAAACTGATAAATTCATGTTTCTTTCGTGTGAAACGGCGAATTATGAGAAATGACGATAAAATTGCTGTTTTAAACTTGCAAAAACATAGAAAAACGCTGTTTTTAACTATTCAAACTGATAAATGCAGGTTTCTTTCGTTCGAAACGGTGGATTTTTGTGAAATCACGATAAAACTGCTGTTTTAAACTTGCAAAAACATAGAAAAACGCTGTTTTGAACTATTCAAACTTTTAAATTCATGTTTCTTTCGTGTGAAACGGCGATTTATGAGAAATGACGATAAAATTGCTGTTTTAAACTTGCAAAAACATAGAAAAACGCTGTTTTTAACTATTAAAACTGATAAATTCAGGTTTCTTTCGTTCAAAACGGTGGATTTTTGTAAAATCACGATAAAACTGCTGTTTTAAACTTGAAAAAACATAGAAAAACGCTGTTTTGAACTATTCAAACTGACAAATACATGTTTCTTTCGTGTGAAACGGCGAATTATGAGAAATGACGAAAAAATTGCTGTTTTAAACTTGCAAAAACAGAAAAACGCTGTTTTTAACTATTCAAACTGACAAATTCAGGTTTCTTTCGTTCGAAACGGTGGATTTTTGTGAAATCACGATAAAACTGCTGTTTTAAACTTGCAAAAACATAGAAAAACGCTGTTTTGAACTATTCAAACTTTTAAATTCAGGTTTCTTTCGTGTGAAACGGCGATTTATGAGAAATGACGATAAAATTGCTGTTTTATACTTGCAAAAACATAGAAAAACGCTGTTTTTAACTATTCAAACTGACAAATTCATGTTTCTTTCGTGTGAAACTGCGTTTTATGAGAAATGACGATAAAATTGCTGTTTTAAACTTGCAAAAACATAGAAAAACGCTGTTTTGAACTATTCAAACTGACAAATTCATGTTTCTTTCGTGTGAAACGGCGATTTATGAGAAATGACGATAAAATTGCTGTTTTAAACTTGCAAAAACATAGAAAAACGCTGTTTTGAACTATTCAAACTGACAAATTCATGTTTCTTTCGTGTGAAACGGCGATTTATGAGAAATGACGATAAAATTGCTGTTTTAAACTTGAAAAAACATAGAAAAACGCTGTTTTGAACTATTCAAACTGACAAATTAATGTTTCTTTCGTGTGAAACGGCGATTTATGAGAAATGGCGATAAAATTGCTGTTTTAAACTTGCAAAAACACAGAAAAACGCTGTTTTGAACTATTCAAACTGACAAATTCAAGTTTCTTTCGTTTGAAACGGCGATTTATGAGAAATGACGATAAAATTGCTGTTTTAAACTTGCAAAAACATAGAAAAACGCTGTTTTGAACTATTCAAACTGATAAATTCATGTTTCTTTCGTGTGAAACGGCGAATTATGAGAAATGACGATAAAATTGCTGTTTTAAACTTGCAAAAACATAGAAAAACGCTGTTTTTAACTATTCAAACTGATAAATTCAGGTTTCTTTCGTTCAAAACGGTGGATTTTTGTAAAATCACGATAAAACTGCTGTTTTAAACTTGAAAAAACATAGAAAAACGCTGTTTTGAACTATTCAAACTGACAAATACATGTTTCTTTCGTGTGAAACGGCGATTTATGAGAAATGACGATAAAATTGCTGTTTTAAACTTGAAAAAACATAGAAAAACGCTGTTTTGAACTATTCAAACTGACAGATTAATGTTTCTTTCGTGTGAAACGGCGTTTTATGAGAAATGGCGATAAAATTGCTGTTTTAAACTTGCAAAAACATAGAAAAACGCTGTTTTGAACTATTCAAACTGACAAATTCAAGTTTCTTTCGTTTGAAACGGCGATTTATGAGAAATGACGATAAAATTGCTGTTTTAAACTTGCAAAAACATAGAAAAACGCTGTTTTGAACTATTCAAACTGATAAATTCATGTTTCTTTCGTGTGAAACGGCGATTTATGAGAAATGACGATAAAATTGCTGTTTTAAACTTGCAAAAACATAGAAAAACGCTGTTTTGAACTATTCAAACTGATAAATTCATGTTTCTTTCGTGTGAAACAGCGATTTACGAGAAATGACGATAAAATTGCTGTTTTAAACTTGCAAAAACATAGAAAAACGCTGTTTTTAACTATTCAAACTGATAAATTTATGTTTCTTTCGTGTGAAACGGCGATTTATGAGAAATGACGATAAAATTGCTGTTTTAAACTTGCAAAAACATAGAAAAACGATGTTTTTAACTATTAAAACTGATAAATTCAGGTTTCTTTCGTTCGAAACGGTGGATTTTTGTAAAATCACGATAAAACTGCTGTTTTAAACTTGAAAAAACATAGAAAAACGCTGTTTTGAACTATTCAAACTGACAAATTCATGTTTCTTTCGTGTGAAACTGCGATTTATGAGAAATGACGATAAAATTGCTGTTTTAAACTTGCAAAAACATAGAAAAACGCTGATTTTAACTATTCAAACTGATAAATTCATGTTTCTATCGTGTGAAACGGCGAATTATGAGAAATGACGATAAAATTGCTGTTTTTAACTTGCAAAAACATAGAAAAACGCTGTTTTTAACTATTCAAACTGCTAAATTCAGGTTTCTTTCGTTCGAAACGGTGGATTTTTGTGAAATCACGATAAAACTGCTGTTTTAAACTTGCAAAAACATAGAAAAACGCTGTTTTGAACTATTCAAACTTTTAAATTCATGTTTCTTTCGTGTGAAACGGCGATTTATGAGAAATGACGATAAAATTGCTGTTTTAAACTTGCAAAAACATTGAAAAACGCTGTTTTGAACTATTCAAACTGACAAATTCATGTTTCTTTCGTGTGAAACGGCGATTTATGAGAAATGACGATAAAATTGCTGTTTTAAACTTGCAAAAACATAGAAAAACGCTGTTTTTAACTATTCAAACTGATAAATTCATGTTTCTTTCGTGTGAAACTGCGTTTTATGAGAAATGACGATAAAATTGCTGTTTTAAATTTGCAAAAACATAGAAAAACGCTGTTTTTAACTATTCAAACTGATAAATTCATGTTTCTTTCGTGTGAAACGGCGATTTATGAGAAATGACGATAAAATTGCTGTTTTAAACTTGCAAAAACATAGAAAAACGCTGTTTTTAACTATTCAAACTGATAAATTCAGGTTTCTTTCGTTCGAAACGGTGGATTTTTGTGAAATCACGATAAAACTGCTGTTTTGAACTTGCAAAAACATAGAAAAACGCTGTTTTGAACTATTCAAACTTTTAAATTCATGTTTCTTTCGTGTGAAACGGCGATTTATGAGAAATGACGATAAAATTGCTGTTTTAAACTTGCAAAAACATAGAAAAACGCTGTTTTGAACTATTCAAACTGACAAATTCATGTTTCTTTCGTGTGAAACGGCGATTTGTGAGAAATGACGATAAAATTGCTGTCTTAAACTTGCAATAACATAGAAAAACGCTGTTTTTAACTATTCAAACTGATAAATTCATGTTTCTTTCGTGTGAAACGGCGATTTATGAGAAATGACGATAAAATTGCTGTTTTAAACTTGCAAAAACATAGAAAAACGCTGTTTTTAACTATTCAAACTGATAAATTCATGTTTCTTTCGTGTGAAACGGCGATTTATGAGAAATGACGATAAAATTGCTGTTTTAAACTTGCAAAAACATAGAAAAACGCTGTTTTTAACTATTAAAACTGATAAATTCAGGTTTCTTTCGTTCGAAACGGTGGATTTTTGTAAAATCACGATAAAACTGCTGTTTTAAACTTGAAAAAACATAGAAAAACGCTGTTTTGAACTATTCAAACTGACAAATTCATGTTTCTTTCGTGTTAAACGGCGATTTATGAGAAATGACGATAAAATTGCTGTTTTAAACTTGCAAAAACATAGAAAAACGCTGTTTTTAACTATTCAAACTGATAAATTCATGTTTCTTTCGTGTGAAACGGCGAATTATGAGAAATGACGATAAAATTGCTGTTTTAAACTTGCAAAAACATAGAAAAACGCTGTTTTTAACTATTCAAACTGATAAATTCAGGTTTCTTTCGTTCGAAACGGTGGATTTTTGTGAAATCACGATAAAACTGCTGTTTTAAACTTGCAAAAACATAGAAAAAACGCTGTTTTGAACTATTCAAACTTTTAAATTCATGTTTCTTTCGTGTGAAACGGCGATTTATGAGAAATGACGATAAAATTGCTGTTTTAAACTTGCAAAAACATAGAAAAACGCTGTTTTTAACTATTAAAACTGATAAATTCAGGTTTCTTTCGTTCAAAACGGTGGATTTTTGTAAAATCACGATAAAACTGCTGTTTTAAACTTGAAAAAACATAGAAAAACGCTGTTTTGAACTATTCAAACTGACAAATACATGTTTCTTTCGTGTGAAACGGCGAATTATGAGAAATGACGAAAAAATTGCTGTTTTAAACTTGCAAAAACAGAAAAACGCTGTTTTTAACTATTCAAACTGACAAATTCAGGTTTCTTTCGTTCGAAACGGTGGATTTTTGTGAAATCACGATAAAACTGCTGTTTTAAACTTGCAAAAACATAGAAAAACGCTGTTTTGAACTATTCAAACTTTTAAATTCAGGTTTCTTTCGTGTGAAACGGCGATTTATGAGAAATGACGATAAAATTGCTGTTTTATACTTGCAAAAACATAGAAAAACGCTGTTTTTAACTATTCAAACTGACAAATTCATGTTTCTTTCGTGTGAAACTGCGTTTTATGTGAAATGACGATAAAATTGCTGTTTTAAACTTGCAAAAACATAGAAAAACGCTGTTTTGAACTATTCAAACTGACAAATTCATGTTTCTTTCGTGTGAAACGGCGATTTATGAGAAATGACGATAAAATTGCTGTTTTAAACTTGCAAAAACATAGAAAAACGCTGTTTTGAACTATTCAAACTGACAAATTCATGTTTCTTTCGTGTGAAACGGCGATTTATGAGAAATGACGATAAAATTGCTGTTTTAAACTTGAAAAAACATAGAAAAACGCTGTTTTGAACTATTCAAACTGACAAATTAATGTTTCTTTCGTGTGAAACGGCGATTTATGAGAAATGGCGATAAAATTGCTGTTTTAAACTTGCAAAAACACAGAAAAACGCTGTTTTGAACTATTCAAACTGACAAATTCAAGTTTCTTTCGTTTGAAACGGCGATTTATGAGAAATGACGATAAAATTGCTGTTTTAAACTTGCAAAAACATAGAAAAACGCTGTTTTGAACTATTCAAACTGATAAATTCATGTTTCTTTCGTGTGAAACGGCGATTTATGAGAAATGACGATAAAATTGCTGTTTTAAACTTGCAAAAACATAGAAAAACGCTGTTTTGAACTATTCAAACTGACAAATTCATGTTTCTTTCGTGTGAAACGGCGATTTATGAGAAATGACGATAAAATTGCTGTTTTAAACTTGCAAAAACATAGAAAAACGCTGTTTTTAACTATTCAAACTGATAAATTCATGTTTCTTTCGTGTGAAACAGCGATTTACGAGAAATGACGATAAAATTGCTGTTTTAAACTTGCAAAAACATAGAAAAACGCTGTTTTTAACTATTCAAACTGATAAATTCATGTTTCTTTCGTGTGAAACGGCGATTTATGAGAAATGACGATAAAATTGCTGTTTTAAACTTGCAAAAACATAGAAAAACGCTGTTTTTAACTATTCAAACTGATAAATTCAGGTTTCTTTCGTTCGAAACGGTGGATTTTTGTAAAATCACGATAAAACTGCTGTTTTAAACTTGAAAAAACATAGAAAAACGCTGTTTTGAACTATTCAAACTGACAAATTCATGTTTCTTTCGTGTGAAACGGCGATTTATGAGAAATGACGATAAAATTGCTGTTTTAAACTTGCAAAAACATAGAAAAACGCTGTTTTTAACTATTCAAACTGATAAATTCATGTTTCTATCGTGTGAAACGGCGAATTATGAGAAATGACGATAAAATTGCTGTTTTAAACTTGCAAAAACATAGAAAAACGCTGTTTTTAACTATTCAAACTGATAAATTCAGGTTTCTTTCGTTCGAAACGGTGGATTTTTGTGAAATCACGATAAAACTGCTGTTTTAAACTTGCAAAAACATAGAAAAACGCTGTTTTGAACTATTCAAACTTTTAAATTCATGTTTCTTTCGTGTGAAACGGCGATTTATGTGAAATGACGATAAAATTGCTGTTTTAAACTTGCAAAAACATAGAAAAACGCTGTTTTTAACTATTCAAACTGATAAATTCATGTTTCTTTCGTGTGAAACTGCGTTTTATGAGAAATGACGATAAAATTGCTGTTTTAAACTTGCAAAAACATAGAAAAACGCTGTTTTTAACTATTCAAACTGATAAATTCATGTTTCTTTCGTGTGAAACGGCGATTTATGAGAAATGACGATAAAATTGCTGTTTTAAACTTGCAAAAACATAGAAAAACGCTGTTTTTAACTATAAAAACTGATAAATTCAGGTTTCTTCCGTTCGAAACGGTGGATTTTTGTAAAATCACGATAAAACTGCTGTTTTAAACTTGAAAAAACATAGAAAAACGCTGTTTTGAACTATTCAAACTGACAAATTCATGTTTCTTTCGTGTGAAACGGCGATTTATGAGAAATGACGATAAAATTGCTGTTTTAAACTTGCAAAAACATAGAAAAACTCTGTTTTGAACTATTCAAACTGACAAATTCATGTTTCTTTCGTGTGAAACGGCGATTTATGAGAAATGACGAAAAAATTGCTGTTTTAAACTTGCAAAAACATAGAAAAACGCTGTTTTGAACTATTCAAACTGACAAATTCATGTTTCTTTCGTGTGAAACGGCGATTTATGAGAAATGACGATAAAATTGCTGTTTTAAACTTGCAAAAACATAGAAAAACGCTGTTTTTAACTATTCAAACTGATAAATTCATGTTTCTTTCGTGTGAAACGGCGATTTATGAGAAATGACGATAAAATTGCTGTTTTAAACTTGCAAAAACATAGAAAAACGCTGTTTTTAACTATTAAAACTGATAAATTCAGGTTTCTTTCGTTCGAAACGGTGGATTTTTGTAAAATCACGATAAAACTGCTGTTTTAAACTTGCAAAAACATTGAAAAACGCTGTTTTGAACTATTCAAACTGATAAATTTATGTTACTTCCGTGTGAAACGGCGATTTATGAGAAATGACGATAAAATTGCTGTTTTAAACTTGCAAAAACATAGAAAAACGCTGTTTTTAACTATTCAAACTGATAAATTCAGGTTTCTTTCGTGTGAAACGGCAATTTATGAGAAATGACGATAAAATTGCTGTTTTAAACTTGAAAAAACATAGAAAAACGCTGTTTTTAACTATTCAAACTGATAAATTCATGTTTCTTTCGTGTGAAACGGCGATTTATGAGAAATGACGATAAAATTGCTGTTTTAAACTTGCAAAAACATAGAAAAACGCTGTTTTTAACTATACAAACTGATAAATTCAGGTTTCTTTCGTGTGAAACGGCGACTTATGAGAAATGACGATAAAATTGCTGTTTTAAACTTGCAAAAACATTGAAAAACGCTGTTTTGAACTATTCAAACTGACAAATTCATGTTTCTTTCGTGTAAAACGGCGATTTATGAGAAATGACGATAAAATTGCTGTTTTAAACTTGCAAAAACATAGAAAAACGCTGTTTTTAACTATTCAAATTGATAAATTCATGTTTCTTTCGTGTGAAACTGCGTTTTATGAGAAATGACGATAAAATTGCTGTTTTAAACTTGCAAAAACATAGAAAAACGCTGTTTTTAACTATTCAAACTGATAAATTCATGTTTCTTTCGTGTGAAACGGCGATTTATGAGAAATGACGATAAAATTGCTGTTTTAAACTTGCAAAAACATAGAAAAACGCTGTTTTTAACTATTAAAACTGATAAATTCAGGTTTCTTTCGTTCGAAACGGTGGATTTTTGTAAAATCACGATAAAACTGCTGTTTTAAACTTGAAAAAACATAGAAAAACGCTGTTTTGAACTATTCAAACTGACAAATTCATGTTTCTTTCGTGTGAAACGGCGATTTATGAGAAATGACGATAAAATTGCTGTTTTAAACTTGCAAAAACATAGAAAAACGCTGTTTTTAACAATTCAAACCGATAAATTCATGTTTCTTTCGTGTGAAACGGCGAATTATGAGAAATGACGATAAAATTGCTGTTTTAAACTTGCAAAAACATAGAAAAACGCTGTTTTTAACTATTCAAACTGATAAATTCAGGTTTCTTTCGTTCGAAACGGTGGATTTTTGTGAAATCACGATAAAACTGCTGTTTTAAACTTGCAAAAACATAGAAAAACGCTGTTTTGAACTATTCAAACTTTTAAATTCATGTTTCTTTCGTGTGAAACGGCGATTTATGAGAAATGACGATAAAATTGCTGTTTTAAACTTGCAAAAACATAGAAAAACGCTGTTTTTAACTATTCAAACTGATAAATTCATGTTTCTTTCGTGTGAAACAGCGATTTACGAGAAATGACGATAAAATTGCTGTTTTAAACTTGCAAAAACATAGAAAAACGCTGTTTTTAACTATTCAAACTGATAAATCATGTTTCTTTCGTGTGAAACGGCGATTTATGAGAAATGACGATAAAATTGCTGTTTTAAACTTGCAAAAACATAGAAAAACGCTGTTTTTAACTATTCAAACTGATAAATTCAGGTTTCTTTCGTTTCGAAACGGTGGATTTTTGTAAAATCACGATAAAACTGCTGTTTTAAACTTGAAAAAA
>CAWWDY010001426.1:0-62675 GCA_963942605.1 Poecilus cupreus
GTATGCTTTTGCATGCTTAAAACAGCAATTTTATCTTGATTTCACCAACATTAGCCATTATACACGACAGAAACCTGAATATGACAGTTTAAATACTTGAAAACAGCATTTTGTATGTTTTTGCAAGCTGAAAACAGCTATTTTATCTTGATTTTGCAAACATAAGCCATTACACACGACATATACATGAATATGACAGTTTGTATACTTAAAAACGGTGTTTTGTATGCTTTTGCATGTTTAAAACTGCAATTTTATCTTGATTTCACCAACATTAGCCATTATACACAACAGAAACATGAATATGACAGTTTAAATACTTGAAAAACAGCATTTTGTATGTTTTTGCAAGCTGAAAACAGCTATTTTATCTTAATTTTACAAACATAAGCCATTCGCACGACATATACATGAATATGACAGTTTGTATACTTAAAAACGGTGTTTTGTATGCTTTTGCATGCTTAAAACTGCAATTGATTTCACCTACATTGGCCATTATACACGATAGAAACATGAATATGACAGCATAAATACTTAAAAACAGCATTTTGTATGTTTTTGCAAGCTGAAAACAGCTATTTTATCTTGATTTTGCAAACATAAGCCATTACACACGACATATACATGAATATGACAGTTTGTATACTTAAAAACGGTGTTTTGTATGATTTTGCATGCTTAAAACAGCAATATTATCTTGATTTCACCAACATTAGCCATCATACACGACAAAAACTTGAATATGATAGTTTAAATACTTGAAAACAGAATTTAGTATGTTTGTGCAAGCTGAAAACCGCTATTTTATCTTGATTTTGCAAACATAAGCCATTACACACGAACATATACATGAATATGACAGTTTGTATAGTTAAAAACGGTGTTTTTGTATGCTTTTGCATGCTTAAAACAGCAATTTTATCTTGATTTCACCAACATTAGCCATTATACACGACAGAAACATGAATATGACAGTTAAATACTTGAAAACAGCATTTTGTATGTTTTTGCAAGCTGAAAACAGCTATTTTATCTTGATTTTGCAAACATAAGCCATTATACACGACATATACATGAATATTACAGTTTGTATACTTAAAAACGGTGTTTTGTATGCTTTTGCATGTTTAAAACTGCAATTTTATCTTGATTTCACCAACATTAGCCAATATACACGACAGAAACATGAATATGACAGTTTAAATACTTGAAAACAGCATTTTGTATGTTTTTGCAAGCTGAAAACAGCTATTTTATCTTGATTTGGCAAACATAAGCCATTACACACGACATATACATGAATATGTCGGTTTGAATACTTAAAAACGGTGTTTTGTATGCTTTTGCATGCTTAAAACAGCAATTTTATCTTGATTTCACCAACATTAGCCATTATACACAACAGAAACATGAATATGACAGTTTAAGTACTTGAAAACAGCATTTTCTATGTTTTTGCAAGCTGAAAACAGCTATTTTATCTTGATTTTGCAAACATAAGCCATTACACACGACATTTACATGAATATGACAGTTTGTATACTTAAAAACGGTGTTTTGTGTGCTTTTGCATGTTAAAAACAGCAATTTTATCTTGATTTCACCAACATTAGCCATTATACACGACAGAAACATGAATATTACAGTATAAATACTTGAAAACAGCATTTTGTATGTTTTTGCAAGCTGAAAACAGCTATTTTATCTTGATTTTGCAAACATAAGCCATTACACACGACATATACATGAATATGACAGTTTGTATACTTAAAAACGGTGTTTTGTATGCTTTTGCATGCTTAAAACAGCAATTTTATCTTGATTTCACCAACATTAGCCATCATACACGACAGAAACATGAATATGACAGTTTAAATACTTGAAAACAGCATTTAGTATGTTTTTGCAAGCTGAAAACCATTATTTTATCTTGATTTTGCAAACATAAGCCTTTACACACGACATATACATGAATATGACAGTTTGTATACTTAAAAACGGTGTTTAGTATACTTTTGCATGTTTAAAACTGCAATTTTATCTTGATTTCACCAACATTAGCCAATATACACGACAGAAACATGAATATGACAGTTTAAATACTTGAAAAGAGCATTCTGTATGTTTTTGCAAGCTGAAAACACCTATTTTATCTTGATTTTGCAAACATAAGCCATTACACACGACATATACATGAATATGACAGTTTGTATACTTAATACGGTGTTTTGTATGCTTTTGCATGCTTAAAACAGCAATTTTATCTTGATTTCACCAACATTAGCCATTATACACGACAGAAACATGAATATGACAGTTTAAATACTTGAAAACAGCATCTTGTATGTTTTTGCAAGCTGAAAACAGCTAATTTATCTTAATTTTGCAAACATAAGCCATTACACACAACACATACATGAATATGACAGTTTGAATACTTAAAAACGGTGTTTTGTATGCTTTTGCATGCTTAAAACAGCAATTTTATCTTGATTTCACCAACATTAGCCATTATACACGACAGAAACATGAATATGACAGTTTAAATACTTGAAAACAGCATTTTGTATGTTTTTGCAAGCTGAAAACAGCTATTTTATCTTGATTTTGCAAAAATAAGCCATTACACACGACATATACATAAATATGACAGTTTGTATACTTAAAAACGGTGTTTTGTATGCTTTTGCATGCTTAAAACAGCAATTTTATCTTGATTTCACCAACATTAGCCATTATACACGACAGAAACCTGAATATGACAGTTTAAATACTTGAAAACAGCATTTTGTATGTTTTTGCAAGCTAAAAACAGCTATTTTATCTTGATTTTGCAAACATAAGCCATTACACACGACATATACATGAATATGAAAGTTTGTATACTTAAAAACGGTGTTTTGTATGCTTTTGCATGTTTAAAACTGCAATTTTATCTTGATTTCACCAACATTAGCCATTATACACAACAGAAACATGAATATGACAGTTTAAATACTTGAAAACATCATTTTGTATGTTTTTGCAAGCTGAAAACAGCTATTTTATCTTAATTTTGCAAACATAAGCCATTCGCACGACATATACATGAATATGACAGTTTGTATACTTAAAAACGGTGTTTTGTATGCTTTTGCATGCTTAAAACTGCAATTGATTTCACCAACATTGGCCATTATACACGATAGAAACATGAATATGACAGCATAAATACTTAAAAACAGCATTTTGTATGTTTTTGCAAGCTGAAAACACCTATTTTATCTTGATTTTGCAAACATAAGCCATTACACACGACATATACATGAATATGACAGTTTGTATACTTAAAAACGGTGTTTTGTATGATTTTGCATGCTTAAAACAGCAATTTTATCTTGATTTCACCAACATTAGCCATCATACACGACAGAAACTTGAATATGATAGTTTAAATACTTGAAAACAGAATTTAGTATCTTTTTGCAAGCTGAAAACCGCTATTTTATCTTGATTTTGCAAACATAAGCCATTACACACGACATATACATGAATATGACAGTTTGTATAGTTAAAAACGGTGTTTTGTATGCTTTTGCATGCTTAAAACAGCAATTTTATCTTGATTTCACCAACTTTAGCCATCATACACGACAGAAACATGAATATGACAGTTTAAATACTTGAAAACAGCATTTAGTATGTTTTTGCAAGCTGAAAACCGCTATTTTATCTTGATTTTGCAAACATAAGCCATTACACACGACATATACATGAATATGACAGTTTGTATACTTAAAAACGGTGTTTTGTATGCTTTTGCATGCTTAAAACAGCAATTTTATCTTGATTTCACCAACATTAGCCATTATACACGACAGAAACATGAATATGACAGTTTAAATACTTGAAAACAGCATTTTGTATGTTTTTGCAAACTGAAAACAGCTATTTTATCTTGATTTTGCAAACATAAGCCATTCGCACGACATATACATGAATATGACAGTTTGTATACTTAAAAACGGTGTTTTGTATGCTTTTGCATGCTTAAAACTGCAATTTTATCTTGATTTCACCAACATTAGCCATTATACACGACAGAAACATGAATATGACAGCATAAATACTTAAAAACAGCATTTTGTATGTTTTTGCAAGCTGAAAACAGCTATTTTATCTTGATTTTGCAAACATAAGCCATTACACACGACATATACATGAATATGACAGTTTGTATACTTAAAAACGGTGTTTTGTATGCTTATGCATGCTTAAAACTGCAATTGATTTCACCAACATTAGCCATTATACACGACAGAAACATGAATATGACAGATAAATACTTGAAAACAGCATTTTGTATGTTTTTGCAAGCTGAAAACAGCTAGTTTGTCTTGATTTTGCAAACATAAGCCATTACACACGACATATACATGAATATGACAGTTTGTATAGTTAAAAACGGTGTTTTGTATGCTTTTGCATGCTTAAAACAGCAATTTTATCTTGATTTCACCAACATTAGCCATTATACACGACAGAAACATGAATATGACAGTTTAAATACTTGAAAACAGCATTTTGTATGTTTTTGCAAACTGAAAACAGCTATTTTATCTTGATTTTGCAAACATAAGCCATTCGCACGACATATACATGAATATGACAGTTTGTATACTTAAAAACGGTGTTTTGTATGCTTTTGCATGCTTAAAACTGCAATTTTATTTTGATTTCACCAACATTAGCCATTATACACGACAGAAACATGAATATGACAGCATAAATATTTAAAAACAGCATTTTGTATGTTTTTGCAAGCTGAAAACAGCTATTTTATCTTGATTTTGCAAACATAAGCCATTACACACGACATATACATGAATATGACAGTTTGTATACTTAAAAACGGTGTTTTGTATGCTTATGCATGCTTAAAACTGCAATTGATTTCACCAACATTAGCCATTATACACGACAGAAACATGAATATGACAGTATAAATACTTGAAAACAGCATTTTGTATGTTTTTGCAAGCTGAAAACAGCTAGTTTGTCTTGATTTTGCAAACATAAGCCATTACACACGACATATACATGAATATGACAGTTTGTATAGTTAAAAACGGTGTTTTGTATGCTTTTGCATGCTTAAAACAGCAATTTTATCTTGATTTCACCAACTTTAGCCATCATACACGACAGAAACATGAATATGACAGTTTAAATACTTGAAAACAGCATTTAGTATGTTTTTGCAAGCTGAAAACCGCTATTTTATCTTGATTTTGCAAACATAAGCCATTACACACGACATATACATGAATATGACAGTTTGTATACTTAAAAACGGTGTTTTGTATGCTTTTGCATGCTTAAAACTGCAATTTTATCTTGATTTCACCAACATTGGCCATTATACACGATAGAAACATGAATATGACAGCATAAATACTTAAAAACAGCATTTTGTATGTTTTTGCAAGCTGAAAACAGCTATTTTATCTTGATTTTGCAAACATAAGCCATTACACACGACATATACATGAATATGACAGTTTGTATACTTAAAAACGGTGTTTTGTATGCTTTTGCATGCTTAAAACAGCAATTTTATCTTGATTTCACCAACATTAGCCATTATACACGATAGAAACATAAATATGACAGTTTAAATACTTGAAAACAGCATTTTGTATGTTTTACAAGCTGAAAACACCTTTTTTATCTTGATTTTGCAAACATAAGCCATTACACACGACATATACAATAATATGACAGTTTGTATAGTTAAAAACGGTGTTTTGTATGCTTTTGCATGCTTAAAACAGCAATTTTATCTTAATTTCACCAACATTAGCCATTATGCACGACAGAAACATGAATATGACAGTGTAAATACTTGAATACAGCATTTTGTATGTTTTTGCAAGCTGAAAACATCTATTTTATCTTGATTTTGCAAACATAAGCCATTACACACGACATATACTTGAATATGACAGTTTGTATACTTAAAACGGTGTTTTGTATGCTTTTGCATGCTTAAAACAGCAATTTTATCTTGATTTCACCAACATTAGCCATTATACACGACAGATACATGAGTATGACAGTTTAAATACTTGAAAACAGCATTTTGTATGTTTTTGCAAGCTGAAAACAGCTATTTTATCTTAATTTTGCAAACATAAGCCATTACACATGACATATACATGAATATGACAGTTTGTATACTTAAAAACGGTGTTTTGTATGCTTTTGCATGCTTAAAACAGCAATTTTATCTTGATTTCACTAACATTAGCCATTATACACGACAGAAACATGAATATGACAGTTTAAATACTTGATAACAGTATTTTGTATGTTTTTGCAAGCTGAAAACAGCTATTTTATCTTGATTTTGCAAAAATAAACCATTACACACGACATATACATAAATATGACAGGTTGTATACTTAAAAACGGTGTTTTGTATGCTTTTGCATGCTTAAAACAGCAATTTTATTTGGATTTTACCAACATTAGCCATTATACACGACAGAAACCTGAATATGACAGTTTAAATACTTAAAAACAGCATTTTGTATGCTTTTGCAAGCTGAAAACAGCTATTTTATCTTGTATTTGCAAACATAAGCCATTACTCGCGACATATACATGAATATGACAGATTGTATACTTAAAAGCGGTGTTTTGTATGCTTTTGCATGCTTCAAACTGCAGTTTTATCTTGATTTCACCAACATTAGCCATAATACATGACAGAAACATGAATATGACAGTTTTAAATACTTGAAAACAGCATTTTGTATGTTTTTTGCAAGCTTAAAACAGCTATTTTATCTTGATTTTGCAAACATAAGCCATTACACACGACATATACAAAAATATGACAGTTTGTATAGTTAAAAACGGTGTTTTGTATGCTTTTGCATGCTTAAAACAGCAATTTTATCTTGATTTCACCAACATTAGCCATTATGCACGACAGAAACATGAATATGACAGTATAAATACTTGAAAACAGCATTTTGTATGTTTTTGCAAGCTGAAAACAGCTATTTTATCTTGATTTTGCAAACATAAGCCATTACACACGACATATACTTGAATATGACAGTTTGTATACTTAAAACGGTGTTTTGTATGCTTTTGCATGCTTAAAACAGCAATTTTATCTTGATTTTACCAACATTAGCCATTATACACGATAGAAACATAAATATGACAGTTTAAATACTTGAAAGCAGCATTTTGTATGTTTTTGCAAGCTGAAAACACCTATTTTATCTTGATTTTGCAAACATAAGCCATTACACACCACATATACAAAAATATGACAGTTTGTATAGTTAAAAACGGTGTTTTGTATGCTTTTGCATGCTTAAAACAGCAATTTTATCTTGATTTCACCAACATTAGCCATTATGCACGACAGAAACATGAATATGACAGTATAAATACTTGAAAACAGCATTTTGTATGTTTTTGCAAGCTGAAAACAGCTATTTTATCTTGATTTTGCAAACATAAGCCATTACACACGACATATACTTGAATATGACAGTTTGTATACTTAAAACGGTGTTTTGTATGCTTTTGCATGCTTAAAACAGCAATTTTATCTTGATTTCACCAACATTAGCCATTATACACGACAGATACATGAATATGACAGTTTAAATACTTGAAAACAGCATTTTGTATGTTTTTGCAAGCTGAAAACAGCTATTTTATCTTAATTTTGCAAACATAAGCCATTACACACGACATATACATGAATATGACAGTTTGTATACTTAAAAACGGTGTTTTGTATGCTTTTGCATGATTAAAACAGCAATTTTATCTTGATTTCACCAACATTAGCCATTATACACGACAGAACATGAATATGACAGTTTAAATTCTTAAAAACAGCATTTTGTATGTTTTTGCAAGCTTAAAACAGCTATTTTATCTTGATTTTGCAAACATAAGCCATTACACACGACATATACAAAAATATGACAGTTTGTATAGTTAAAAACGGTGTTTTGTATGCTTTTGCATGCTTAAAACAGCAATTTTATCTTGATTTCACCAACATTAGCCATTATGCACGACAGAAACATGAATATGACAGTATAAATACTTGAAAACAGCATTTTGTATGTTTTTGCAAGCTGAAAACAGCTATTTTATCTTGATTTTGCAAACATAAGCCATTACACACGACATATACTTGAATATGACAGTTTGTATACTTAAAACGGTGTTTTGTATGCTTTTGCATGCTTAAAACAGCAATTTTATCTTGATTTTACCAACATTAGCCATTATACACGATAGAAACATAAATATGACAGTTTAAATACTTGAAAGCAGCATTTTGTATGTTTTTGCAAGCTGAAAACACCTATTTTATCTTGATTTTGCAAACATAAGCCATTACACACGACATATACAAAAATATGACAGTTTGTATAGTTAAAAACGGTGTTTTGTATGCTTTTGCATGCTTAAAACAGCAATTTTATCTTGATTTCACCAACATTAGCCATTATGCACGACAGAAACATGAATATGACAGTATAAATACTTGAAAACAGCATTTTGTATGTTTTTGCAAGCTGAAAACAGCTATTTTATCTTGATTTTGCAAACATAAGCCATTACACACGACATATACTTGAATATGACAGTTTGTATACTTAAAACGGTGTTTTGTATGCTTTTGCATGCTTAAAACAGCAATTTTATCTTGATTTCACCAACATTAGCCATTATACACGACAGATACATGAATATGACAGTTTAAATACTTGAAAACAGCATTTTGTATGTTTTTGCAAGCTGAAAACAGCTATTTTATCTTAATTTTGCAAACATAAGCCATTACACACGACATATACATGAATATGACAGTTTGTATACTTAAAAACGGTGTTTTGTATGCTTTTGCATGATTAAAACAGCAATTTTATCTTGATTTCACCAACATTAGCCATTATACACGACAGAAACATGAATATGACAGTTTAAATACTTGATAACAGTATTTTGTATGTTTTTGCAAGCTGAAAACAGCTATTTTATCTTGATTTTGCAAACATAAGCCATTATTTGCGACATATATGTAGTGGCCTACTACAAATTATTATTTTTGAATTTATAAAAAATCAAGAAACCGAAAAAAAGAAAAAAGGGTAATTATTTTTGGTAGTTATGTATTTTTGTTAAAAAAACAGATTAGAAAAAATTAGAAAAATATACAAGCATTAAAAGTCTCGCTGTGTAAATTTATTACATATATTTATTTACAATTCAATAAATAAAAATATTTTTGTATTCATATTAGACAAACATTAGTGACAATTCTTCAGATATATTTTATTGCCACTAAATTGGTGACCCCGACTTACTCTTCTATCTTATTACATGGAGTCTACTACAAGCCCTCTGGACTCGCTTACAACAAGCCCTGACATCTCTGCCTTAACACCAGCCATTAAAGTACCAGAATTCTGGCCTGCAGACCCGGAATTATGGTTTGCCCAAGTGGAAATCATTTTTCAAAGTCACAGGATAACAAGTGAGTTCAGCAAATTTTCGAAACTCATTTCCTTCTTGACTCCCCAATATGCAAGTGAAGTCAGGGATTTAATTGTCAGTCCCTCAGAAGATTTTCCATACACTAACCTGAAACAAACCTTGATTAAAAGAATCAGCCTATCAGACTCTGAAAAACTACAGCAATTTCTCAATTTTTCTTCAACCGATGATAAAAAACCTTCACAACTCCTCAGATACATGAGACAATTAATTGGCAGAAAAACTTTAGATGAATCTATCCTAGAAGAAATCTTTCTGCAGAAACTTCCAAAAAACGTTCAAATTGTGTTATCAGCATCCATCAACACAAACCTTGAGGAGAAAGCAGATATCGCTGACAAAATTCTTGCCATCAATCAAGATCAAATTACTTCAATTTCGGAATCTTTAGAACATAAAACCAACCAAGTTCTTCAACAACTCGTGCATGACGTCAAGGAACTAAAGAACAAGATGACATCTACTTCACATCAGTTTTTCCCTCGTACTTCCAGAGAATATGCTCCTGAGTCTTCAAAGTCAACGCTATGTTGGTATCATTACACGTTCGGCAAAAGAGCACACAAATGCGTTCCTCCATGTTCAAACTATAAAAGTCTAATTAAAGAAAAGGTGACTATTCACTCACCGTTGCCAATAAATAATAATACTTCAAAACCTATTTCTCTTTATCACAGATATAATTCTCCAAAATCAAACTTATTTTACGTTCAAGATCGTTTTTCTGGCCACCGTTTCTTAATTGACACAGGAGCTCAGGTGAGTGTTTTTCATATTTCAAATCAATTCAAGCTTTCAAAAAGTGTTTTAACACTCCAAGCAGCCAATAACACGTCAATTGTTACTTACGGTACAAGAACCTTAAAATTAGATTTAGGACTCTCCAAATTATTCACCTGGAAGTTCATTATTGCTAAAACCAACAGTTCGATTATTGGGGCAGATTTCCTTAAACATTACAACTTACTAATAAACTTAAAAAATAAGCAATTAATAGAAGCAGATCAATTGCATAAAACTTTTGACAACAACATTTTGACAAACGTAATTATGACAGAAAAACAATCAACAAATAAATTTTACCAACTGCTATCAAAATTTCCAAAGCTAACTGAACCAATTAATTTTTCACGACAAATTAAACATTCTGTCAAACATTTTGTACTCACATCCGGTGCTCCAGCGTTCGCTAGGCCAAGAAGATTAGCTCCAGATAAACTGCTTATAGCTAAAAAAGAATTTGACAAAATGCTACAAAAAGGTTTAATACGCCCCTCTTCTAGTAATTGGGCATCACCATTACACTTGGTTCAAAAGAAGAACGGGGAATGGCGTCCGTGTGGGGATTATCGCGCTTTGAATGCACAAACAATTCCTGATAGGTATCCTATACCACATCTACACGACTTTACAACTTATTTACAGAATACTAACATTTATTCCAAAATTGATTTAGTACAAGCTTACCACCAAATTCCGATGGATACAGATTCAATTTCAAAAACTGCAATAACAACCCCTTTCGGCCTTTATGAATATACAGTAATGCCCTTCGGTTTACGAAATAGTGCCCAAACATTTCAGAGATTTATCGACGAAGTCACTAGAGGTTTAGATTTTTGTTTTGCATACTTAGATGATCTGCTGATAGCAAGCAATTCCCCAAAACAACACCTAGACCACTTACAAAAAGTTTTTGAAAGATTAAACAAATTTGAAATTATAATTAATACAAATAAATCGCAATTTGGTTTAAATAAAATAGAATTTTTAGGACATTCAATTTCTAAGAATGGAATACAACCTTTGGAATCTAAAGTAGAAGCAATTTTAAAATTCCCTCTTCCAGACACACAACGTAAACTACGTGAGTTTCTAGGGCTAATAAATTTTTACAATCGTTTCATACCACATTGCGCTATAATTTTAAACCCTGTTAATAAATTAATAACTAGTCCAAAAGATATTTTAAAAAAGGTTACGTGGAACAATGATGCAATAAAGGCATTTAATTTAATAAAAAACGAATTAGTTAAATCAACTACATTGATTTTTCCCGACCAAACAGCACAAACAAGTATAATGGTGGATGCCTCCAATGACGGAATTGGGGCGGTTTTACAACAATACGTTTCCAACGCCTGGAAACCAATAGCATTTTATTCGAGAGCTTTAACTCTCACTGAAAAAAAATATAGCACCTTTGGTAGAGAATTATTGGCAATTTATTCATCGATTAAAAAATTTAGATATTTTATTGAGGGAACACAATTCTTTGTTTATACTGATCATAAACCTTTAACATACATTTCCAAAATTAAACAGAGCAACGTATACAATCCAAGAGAGATCAGACAATTAGATTACATTTTCCAATTTACAAGTGATATACGTCACATTTCTGGTAAAAATAATCCTGTGGCTGATGCTTTATCAAGAATTCATATATCAACGATGTTTAACAATAAACAAATAGATTACAAACAAATAGCTTTAGAACAACAATCAGACGAAGACCTACTTAAAATAAAAAATAGTAACAATACAAATTTGAAATTAGTAGATTATCAACTTGAAAATTCAAAATTTGATTTAACGTGTGATGTTTGAATGAATTCGCCACGACCATTTATTCCAAAAAAATTTCGAGATATCATTTTTGATCAGTTTCATTCAATGTCTCATCCTGGAGCAAAAGCAACAGACAAATTAATTTCTCAACGTTTTGTATGGCCTAATATGCATTCTGAAATACGAAATAAAGTTAAAACATGTTTAAACTGCCAAAAATCAAAAATTAGGCGGCATGTAATTTCTCCTATCGGAGACTTTCCAAAACCACGGAAAAGATTTAATATGATTCACGTGGATCTTGTTAAATTACCACCATCTAAAGGATTTACTCATATTCTAACTTGTATTGACCGTTTCACCAGATGGCCGGAAGTAATTCCTTTGAAAGAACCATCAGCCGAAAATATAGCTAAAGCTCTTATCTCTGATTGGATTGCAAGATTCGGCGTTCCTTCAATAATTACCTCAGACCGAGGACAACAATTTAATTCAACCCTATTCAAACGATTAACAACAATGTTAAACATTAAGCATATTACAACAATTTCTTATCATCCCCAAGCAAACGGGTTAATTGAGAGATTCCACAGACAACTAAAAACATCCCTTAAAGCAATAAGCAATTCCTCTGATTGGTTAACATCGCTTCCAATAATTTTACTTGGCCTACGTTCATATTGTAAAGTACCTATCAACTGCAGTGCAGCAGAGTTAGTCTACGGCGAACCTTTAAAATTACCAGGCGAATTCATTATCAAACCAAACAACGATGAAATTAATTTTCCAAATTATTTAACTAATGTCAAATCAGCTATTACTAAATTTATTCCAACAACTTCAACATTACAAAATAAAAAATCATATGTACATCCAGATTTATTTAAAACTAGTCATGTTTTCATTCGTAATGATGCAATTGGTCCTATTCTACAACAGCCATACCTAGGTCCTTTTCCAGTAATCAAGCGTTATGACAAATTTTTCAAAATTCTGATTAAAAATAAAACCGAAACTGTAACAATTGACCGGTTAAAGCCTGCTTATTTACCGAATTGATTTCGATATGCGAACACTCATTACTCCACATTTGTATAATTTTGTGTTTCTCAAATTATTTAACTTGTTAGTTGATTGTGTTATATTGTTACCCTTTTTCCTTATTTTTCTTTGTTGTTGGGAGGGGGTAGTGTAGTGGCCTACTACAAATTATTATTTTTGAATTTATAAAAAATCAAGAAACCGAAAAAAAGAAAAAAGGGTAATTATTTTTGGTAGTTATGTATTTTTGTTAAAAAAACAGATTAGAAAAAATTAGAAAAATATACAAGCATTAAAAGTCTCGCTGTGTAAATTTATTACATATATTTATTTACAATTCAATAAATAAAAATATTTTTGTATTCATATTAGACAAACATTAGTGACAATTCTTCAGATATATTTTATTGCCACTAAATATACATGAATATGACAGATTGTATACTTAAAAAAGGTGTTTTGTATGCTTTTGCATGCTTCAAACTGCAGTTTTATCTTGATTTCACCAACATTAGCCATAATACATGACAGAAACATGAATATGACAGTTTAAATACTTGAAAACAGCATTTTGTATGTTTTTGCAAGCTTAAAACAGCTATTTTATCTTGATTTTGCAAACATAAGCCATTACACACGACATATACATGAATATGACAGTTTGTGTACTCAAAAACGGTGTTTTGTATGCTTTTGCATGCTTAAAACTGCAATTTTATCTTGATTTCACCAACATTAGCCATTATACACGATAGAAACATGAATATGACAGTTTAAATACTTGAAAACAGCATTTTGTATGTTTTTGCAAGCTGAAAACAGCTATTTTATCTTGATTTTGCAAACATAAGCCATTACACACGACATAGACATGAATATGATAGTTTGTATACTTAAAAACGGTGTTTTGTATGCTTTTGCATGCTTAAAACAGCAATTTTATCTTGATTTCACCAACATTAGCCATTATACACGACAGAAACATGAATATGACAGTTTAAATACTTGATAGCAGTATTTTGCATGATTTTGCAAGCTGAAAACAGCTATTTTATCTTGATTTTGCAAACATAAGCCATTACACACGACATATACATGAATATGACAGTTTGTATACTTAAAAACGGTGTTTTGTATGCTTTTGCATGCTTAAAACAGCAATTTTATCTTGATTTCACCAACATTAGCCATTATACACGACAGAAACATGAATATGACAGTTTAAATACTTTAAAACAGCATTTTGTATGTTTTTGCAAGCTGAAAACAGCTATTTTATCTTAATTTTGCAAACATAAGCCATTACACACGACATATACATGAATATGACAGTTTGTATACTTAAAACGGTGTTTTGTATGCTTTTGCATGCTTAAAACAGCAATTTTATCTTGATTTCACCAACATTAGCCATTATACACGATAGAAACATAAATATGACAGTTTAAATACTTGAAAGCAGCATTTTGTATGTTTTTGCAAGCTGAAAACACCTATTTTATCTTGATTTTGCAAACATAAGCCATTACACACGACATATACAAAAATATGACAGTTTGTATAGTTAAAAACGGTGTTTTGTATGCTTTTGCATGCTTAAAACAGCAATTTTATCTTGATTTCACCAACATTAGCCATTATGCACGACAGAAACATGAATATGACAGTATAAATACTTGAAAACAGCATTTTGTATGTTTTTGCAAGCTGAAAACAGCTATTTTATCTTGATTTTGCAAACATAAGCCATTACACACGACATATACTTGAATATGACAGTTTGTATACTTAAAACGGTGTTTTGTATGCTTTTGCATGCTTAAAACAGCAATTTTATCTTGATTTCACCAACATTAGCCATTATACACGACAGATACATGAATATGACAGTTTAAATACTTGAAAACAGCATTTTGTATGTTTTTGCAAGCTGAAAACAGCTATTTTATCTTAATTTTGCAAACATAAGCCATTACACACGACATATACATGAATATGACAGTTTGTATACTTAAAAACGGTGTTTTGTATGCTTTTGCATGCTTAAAACAGCAATTTTATCTTGATTTCACCAACATTAGCCATAATGCATGACAGAAACATGAATATGACAGTTTAAATACTTGAAAACAGTATTTTGTATGTTTTTGCAAGCTTAAAACAGCTATTTTATCTTGATTTTGCAAACATAAGCCACTACACACGACATATACATGAATATGACAGTTTGTGTACTCAAAAACGGTGTTTTGTATGCTTTTGCATGCTTAAAACTGCAATTTTATCTTGATTTCACCAACATTAGCCATTATACACGATAGAAACATGAATATGACAGTTTAAATACTTGAAAACAGCATTTTGTATGTTTTTGCAAGCTGAAAACCGGTATTTTATCTTGATTTTGCAAACATAAGCCATTACACACGACATATACATGAATATGACAGTTTGTATACTTAAAAACGGTGTTTTGTATGCTTTTGCATGCTTAAAACAGCAATTTTATCTTGATTTCACCAACATTAGCCATTATACATGACAGAAACATGAATATGACAGTTTAAATACTTGAAAACAGCATTTTGTATGTATTTGCAAGCTGAAAACAGCTATTTTATCTTGATTTTGCAAACATAAGCCATTACACATGACATATACATGAATATGACAGTTTGTATACTTAAAAACGGTGTTTTGTATGCTTAAAACAGCAATTTTATCTTGATTTCACCAACATTAGCCATTATACACGACAGAAACATGAATATGACAGTTTAAATACTTGAAAACAGCATTTTGTATGTTTTTGCAAGCTGAAAACAGCTATTTTATCTTGATTTTGCAAAAGTAAGCCATTACACACGACATATACATAAATATGACAGTTTGTATACTTAAAAACGGTGTTTTGTATGCTTTTGCATGCTTAAAACAGCAATTTTATCTTGATTTTACCAACATTAGCCATTATACACGACAGAAACATGAATATGACAGTTTAAATACTTGAAAACAGCATTTTGTATGTTTTTGCAAGCTGAAAACAGCTATTTTATTTTAATTTTGCAAACATAAGCCATTACACACGACATATACATGAATATGACAGTTTGTATACTTAAAAACGGTGTTTTGTATGCTTTTGCATTCTTAAAAAAGTAATTTTATCTTGATTTCACCAACATTAGCCATTATACACGACAGAAACATGAATATGACAGTTTAAATACTTGAAAACAGCATTTTGTATGTTTTTGCAAGCTGAAAACAGCTATTTTATCTTGATTTTGCAAACATAAGCCATTACACACGACATATACATGAATATGACAGTTTGTATACTTAAAAACGGTGTTTTGTATGCTTTTGCATGCTTAAAACAGCAATTTTATCTTGATTTCACCAACATTAGCCATTATACACGACAGAAACATGAATATGACAGTTTAAATACTTGAAAACAGCATTTTGTATGTTTTTGCAAGCTGAAAACAGCTATTTTATCTTGATTTTGCAAAAGTAAGCCATTACACACGACATATACATAAATATGACAGTTTGTATACTTAAAAACGGTGTTTTGTATGCTTTTGCATGCTTAAAACAGCAATTTTATCTTGATTTCACCAACATTAGCCATTATACACGACAGAAACATGAATATGACAGTTTAAATACTTGAAAACAGCATTTTGTATGTTTTTGCAAGCTGAAAACAGCTATTTTATTTTAATTTTGCAAACATAAGCCATTACACACGACATATACATGAATATGACAGTTTGTATACTTAAAAACGGTGTTTTGTATGCTTTTGCATTCTTAAAAAAGTAATTTTATCTTGATTTCACCAACATTAGCCATTATACACGACAGAAACATGAATATGACAGTTTAAATACTTGAAAACAGCATTTTGTATGTTTTTGCAAGCTGAAAACAGCTATTTTATCTTGATTTTGCAAACATAAGCCATTACACACGACATATACATGAATATGACAGTTTGTATACTTAAAAACGGTGTTTTGTATGCTTTTGCATGCTTAAAACAGCAATTTTATCTTGATTTCACAAACATTAGCCATTATACACGACAGAAACATGAATAACAAAGTTTAGATACTTGAAAACAGCATTTTGAATGTTTTTGCAAGCTGAAAACCGGTATTTTATCTTGATTTTGCAAACATAAGCCATTACACACGACATATACATGAATATGACAGTTTGTATACTTAAAAACCGTGTTTTGTATGCTTTTGCATGCTTAAAACAGCAATTTTATCTTGATTTCACCAACATTAGCCATCATACACGACAGAAACATGAATATGACAGTTTAAATACTTGAAAACAGCATTTGGTATGTTTTTGCAAGCTGAAAACCATTATTTTATCTTGATTTTGCAAACATAAGCCTTTACACACGACATATACATGAATATGACAGTATGTATACTTAAAAACGGTGTTTTGTATACTTTTGCATGTTTAAAACTGCAATTTTATCTTGATTTCACCAACATTAGCCAATATACACGACAGAAACATAAATATGACAGTTTAAATACTTGAAAACAGCATTTTGTATGTTTTTGCAAGCTGAAAACAGCTATTTTATCTTGATTTGGCAAACATAAGCCATTACACACGACATATACATGAATATGACAGTTTGTATACTTAAAAACGGTGTTTTGTATGCTTTTGCATGCTTAAAACAGCAATTTTATCTTGATTTCACCAACATTAGCCATTATACACGACAGAAACATGAATATGACAGTTTAAATACTTGAAAACAGCATTCTGTATGTTTTTGCAAGCTGAAAACACCTATTTTATCTTGATTTTGCAAACATAAGCCATTACGCACGACATATACATGAATATGACAGTTTGTATACTTAAAACGGTGTTTTGTATGCTTTTGCATGCTTAAAACAGCAATTTTATCTTGATTTCACCAACATTAGCCATTATACACGACAGAAACATAAATATGACAGTTTAAATACTTGAAAGCAGCATTTTGTATGTTTTTGCAAGCTGAAAACAGCTATTTTATCTTAATTTTGCAAACATAAGCCATTACACACAACATATTCATGAATATGACAGTTTGAATACTTAAAAACGGTGTTTTGTATGCTTTTGCATGCTTAAAACAGCAATTTTATCTTGATTTCACCAACATTAGCCATTATACACGACAGAAACATGAATATGACAGTTTAAATACTTGAAAAGAGCATTCTGTATGTTTTTGCAAGCTGAAAACACCTATTTTATCTTGATTTTGCAAACATAAGCCATTACACACGACATATACATGAATATGACAGTTTGTATAGTTAAAAACGGTGTTTTGTATGCTTTTGCATGCTTAAAACAGCAATTTTATCTTGATTTCACCAACTTTAGCCATCATACACGACAGAAACATGAATATGACAGTTTAAATACTTGAAAACAGCATTTAGTATGTTTTTGCAAGCTGAAAACCGCTATTTTATCTTGATTTTGCAAACATAAGCCATTACACACGACATATACATGAATATGACAGTTTGTATACTTAAAAACGGTGTTTTGTATGCTTTTGCATGCTTAAAACAGCAATTTTATCTTGATTTCACCAACATTAGCCATTATACACGACAGAAACATGAATATGACAGTTTAAATACTTGAAAACAGCATTTTGTATGTTTTTGCAAACTGAAAACAGCTATTTTATCTTGATTTTGCAAACATAAGCCATTCGCACGACATATACATGAATATGACAGTTTGTATACTTAAAAACGGTGTTTTGTATGCTTTTGCATGCTTAAAACTGCAATTTTATCTTGATTTCACCAACATTAGCCATTATACACGACAGAAACATGAATATGACAGCATAAATACTTAAAAACAGCATTTTGTATGTTTTTGCAAGCTGAAAACAGCTATTTTATCTTGATTTTGCAAACATAAGCCATTACACACGACATATACATGAATATGACAGTTTGTATACTTAAAAACGGTGTTTTGTATGCTTTTGCATGCTTAAAACTGCAATTGATTTCACCAACATTGGCCATTATACACGATAGAAACATGAATATGACAGCATAAATACTTAAAAACAGCATTTGTATGTTTTTGCAAACCGAAAACAGCTATTTTATCTTGATTTTGCAAACATAAGCCATTACACACGACATATACATGAATATGACAGTTTGTATAGTTAAAAACGGTGTTTTGTATGCTTTTGCATGCTTTAAAACAGCAATTTTATCTTGATTTCACCAACTTTAGCCATCATACACGACAGAAACATGAATATGACAGTTTAAATACTTGAAAACAGCATTTAGTATGTTTTTGCAAGCTGAAAACCGGTATTTTATCTTGATTTTGCAAACATAAGCCATTACACACGACATATACATGAATATGACAGTTTGTATACTTAAAAACGGTGACATTATACACGAAAGAAACATGAATATGACAGTTTAAATACTTGATAACAGTATTTTGTATGTTTTTGCAAGCTGAAAACAGCTATTTTATCTTGATTTTGCAAAAGTAAACCATTACACACGACATATACATAAATATGACAGGTTGTATACTTAAAAACGGTGTTTTGTATGCTTTTGCATGCTTAAAACAGCAATTTTATCTTGATTTCACCAACATTAGCCATTATACACGACAGAAACCTGAATATGACAGTTTAAATACTTGAAAACAGCATTTGTATGTTTTTTCAAGCTGAAAACAGCTATTTTATCTTGTATTTGCAAACATAAGCCATTACTCGCGACATATACATGAATATGACAGTTTGTGTACTCAAAAACGGTGTTTGTATGCTTTTGCATGCTTAAAACTGCAATTTTATCTTGATTGCACCAACATTAGCCATTATACACGATAGAAACATGAATATGACAGTTTAAATACTTGAAAACAGCATTTTGTATGTTTTTGCAAGCTGAAAACAGCTATTTTATCTTGATTTTGCAAACATAAGCCATTACACACGACATAGACATGAATATGATAGTTTGTATACTTAAAAACGGTGTTTTGTATGCTTTTGCATGCTTAAAACAGCAATTTTATCTTGATTTCACCAACATTAGCCATTATACACGATAGAAACATAAATATGACAGTTTAAATACTTGAAAACAGCATTTTTGTATGTTTTTGCAAGCTGAAAACACCTATTTTATCTTGATTTTGCAAACATAAGCCATTACACACGACATATACATGAATATGACAGTTTGTATACTTAAAACGGTGTTTTTTATGCTTTTGCATGCTTATAACAGCAATTTTATCTTGATTTCACCAACATTAGCCATTATACACGACAGAACATGAATAAGAAAGTTTAGATACTTAAAAACAGCATTTTGAATGTTTTTGCAAGCTGAAAACCGGTATTTTATCTTGATTTTGCAAACATAAGCCATTACACACGACATATACATGAATATGACAGTTTGTATACTTAAAACCGGTGTTTTGTATGCTTTTGCATGCTTAAAACAGCAAATTTATCTTGATTTCACCAACATCAGCCATTATACACGACAGAAACATGAATAAGAAAGTTTAGATACTTAAAAACAGCATTTTGAATGTTTTTGCAAGCTGAAAACCGGTATTTTATCTTGATTTTGCAAACATAAGCCATTACACACGACATATACATGAATATGACAGTTTGTATACTTAAAACCGGTGTTTTGTATGCTTTTGCATGCTTAAAACAGCAAATTTATCTTGATTTCACCAACATCAGCCATTATACACGACAGAAACATGAATAAGAAAGTTTAGATACTTAAAAACAGCATTTTGAATGTTTTTGCAAGCTGAAAACCGGTATTTTATCTTGATTTTGCAAACATAAGCCATTACACACGACATATACATGAATATGACAGTTTGTATAGTTAAAAACGGTGTTTTGTATGCTTTTGCATGCTTTAAAACAGCAATTTTATCTTGATTTCACAAACATTAGCCATTATGCACGACAGAAACATGAATATGACAGTATAATACTTGAAAACAGCATTTTGTATGTTTTTGCAAGCTGTAAACAGCTATTTTATCTTAATTTTGCAAACATAAGCCATTACACACGACATATACATGAATATGACAGTTTGTATACTTAAAAACGGTGTTTTTTATGCTTTTGCATGCTTATAACAGCAATTTTATCTTGATTTCACCAACATTAGCCATTATACACGACAGAAACATGAATAAGAAAGTTTAGATACTTAAAAACAGCATTTTGAATGTTTTTGCAAGCTGAAAACCGGTATTTTATCTTGATTTTGCAAACATAAGCCATTACACACGACATATACATGAATATGACAGTTTGTATACTTAAAACCGGTGTTTTGTATGCTTTTGCATGCTTAAAACAGCAAATTTATCTTGATTTCACCAACATCAGCCATTATACACGACAGAAACATGAATAAGAAAGTTTAGATACTTAAAAACAGCATTTTGAATGTTTTTGCAAGCTGAAAACCGGTATTTTATCTTGATTTTGCAAACATAAGCCATTACACACGACATATACATGAATATGACAGTTTGTATACTTAAAAACGGTGTTTTGTATGCTTTTGCATGCTTAAAACAGCAATTTTGTCTTGATTTCACCAACATTAGCCATTATACACGACAGAAACCTGAATATGACAGTTTAAATACTTGAAAACAGCATTTTGTATGTTTTTGCAAGCTGAAAACAGCTATTTTATCTTGTATTTGCAAACATAAGCCACTACACACGACATATACATGAATATGACAGTTTGTGTACTCAAAAACGGTGTTTTGTATGCTTTTGCATGCTTAAAACTGCAATTTTATCTTGATTTCACCAACATTAGCCATTATACACGATAGAAACATAAATATGACAGTTTAAATACTTGAAAACAGCATTTTGTATGTTTTTGCAAGCTGAAAACAGCTATTTTATCTTGATTTTGCAAACATAAGCCATTACACACGACATATACATGAATATGATAGTTTGTATACTTAAAGACGGTGTTTTGTATGCTTTTGCATGCTTAAAACCGCAATTTTATCTTGATTTCACCAACATTAGCCATTATACATGACAGAAACATGAATATGACAGTTTAAATACTTGAAAACTGCATTTTGTATGTTTTTGCAAGCTGAAAACAGCTATTTTATCTTGATTTTGCAAACATAAGCCATTACACACGACATATACATAAATATGACAGTTTGTATACTTAAAAACGGTGTTTTGTATACTTTTGCATGCTTAAAACAGCAATTTTATCTTGATTTCACCAACATTAGCCATTATACACGACAGAAACATGAATATGACAGTTTAAATACTTGAAAACTGCATTTTGTATGTTTTTGCAAGCTGAAAACAGCTATTTTATCTTTATTTTGCAAACATAAGCCATTACACACGACATATACATGAATATGACAGTTTGTATACTTAAAAACGGTGTTTTGTATGCTTTTGCATGCTTAAAACAGCAATTTTATCTTGATTTCACCAACATTAGCCATTATACACGACAGAAACATGAATAAAAAAGTTTAGATACTTAAAAACAGCATTTTGAATGTTTTTGCAAGCTGAAAACCGGTATTTTATCTTGATTTTGCAAACATAAGCCATTACACACGACATATACATGAATATGACAGTTTGTATACTTAAAAACGGTGTTTTGTATGCTTTTGCATGCTTAAAACAGCAATTTTATCTTGATTTCACCAACATTAGCCATTATACATGACAGAAACATGAATATGACAGTTTAAATACTTGAAAACAGCATTTTGTATGTTTTTGCAAGCTGAAAACAGCTATTTTATCTTGATTTTGCAAACATAAGCCATTACACATGACATATACATGAATATGACAGTTTGTATACTTAAAAACGGTGTTTTGTATGCTTTTGCATGCTTAAAACAGCAATTTTATCTTGATTTCACCAACATTAGCCATTATACACGACAGAAACATGAATATGACAGTTTAAATACTTGAAAACAGCATTTTGTATGTTTTTGCAAGCTGAAAACAGCTATTTTATCTTGATTTTGCAAACATAAGCCATCACACACGACATATACATGAATATGACAGTTTGTATACTTAAAAACGGCGTTTTGTATGCTTTTGCATGCTTAAAACAGCAATTTTATCTTGATTTCACAAACATTAGCCATTATACACGACAGAAACATGAATAAGAAAGTTTAGATACTTGAAAACAGCATTTTGAATGTTTTTGCAAGCTGAAAACCGGAATTTTATCTTGATTTTGCAAACATAAGCCATTACACACGACATATACATGAATATGACAGTTTGTATACTTAAAAACGGTGTTTTGAATGCTTTTTCATGCTTAAAACAGCAATTTTATCTTGATTTCACCAACATTAGCCATTATACACGACAGGAACATGAATATGACAGTTTAAATACTTGAAAACAGCATTTTGTATGTTTTTGCAAGCTGAAAACTGCTATTTTATCTTGATTTTGCAAACATAAGCCATTACACATGACATATACATGTATATGACAGTTTGTATACTTAAAAACGGTGTTTTGTATGCTTTTGCATGCTTAAAACAGCAATTTTATCTTGATTTCACCAACATTAGCCATTATACACGACAGAAACATGAATATGACAGTTTGAATACTTGAAAGCAGCATTTTGTATGTTTTTGCAAGCTTTAAACAGCTATTTTATCTTGATTTTGCAAACATAAGCCATTACACACGACATATACTTGAATATGCCAGTTTGTATACTTAAAACGGTGTTTTGTATGCTTTTGCATGCTTAAAACAGCAATTTTATCTTGATTTCACCAACATTAGCCATTATACACGACAGAAACATGAATATGACAGTTTAAATACTTGAAAACAGCATTTTGTATGTTTTTGCAAGCTGAAAACAGCTATTTAATCTTGATTTTGCAAACATAAGCCATTACACACGACATATACATGAATATGACAGTTTGTATACTTAAAAACGGTGTTTTGTATGCTTTTGCATGCTTAAAACAGCAATTTTATCTTGATTTCACCAACATTAGCCATTATACACGACAGAAACATGAATATGAAAGTTTAAATACTTGAAAACAGCATTTTGTATGTTTTTGCAAGCTGAAAACAGCTATTTTATCTTGATTTTGCTAACATAAGCCATTACACACGACATATACATGAATATGACAGTTTGTATACTTAAAAACGGTGTTTTGTATGCTTTTGCATGCTTAAAACAGCAATTTTATCTTGATTTCACCAACATTAGCCATTATACACGACAGAAACATGAATATGACAGTTTAAATACTTGAAAGCAGCATTTTGTATGTTTTTGCAAGCTGAAAACAGCTATTTTATCTTAATTTTGCAAACATAAGCCATTACACACGACATATACATGAATATGACAGTTTGTATACTTAAAAACGGTGTTTTGTATGCTTTTGCATGCTTAAAACAGCAATTTTATCTTGATTTCACCAACATTAGCCATTATACACGACAGAAACATGAATATGACAGTTTAAATACTTGAAAACAGCATCTTGTATGTTTTTGCAAGCTGAAAACAGCTATTTTATCTTGATTTTGCAAAAATAAGCCATTACACACGACATATACATAAATATGATAGTTTGTATACTTAAAAACGGTGTTTTGTATGCTTTTGCATGCTTAAAACAGCAATTTTATCTTGATTTCACCAACATTAGCCATTATACACGACAGAAACCTGAATATGACAGTTTAAATACTTGAAAACAGCATTTTGTATGTTTTTGCAAGCTGAAAACAGCTATTTTATTTTGATTTTGCAAACATAAGCCATTACACACGACATATACATGAATATGACAGTTTGTATACTTAAAAACGGTGTTTTGTATGCTTTTGCATGCTTAAAACAGCAATTTTATTTTGATTTCACCAACATTAGCCATTATACACGACAGAAACATGAATATGACAGTTTAAATACTTGAAAACAGCATTTTGTATGTTTTTGCAAGCTGAAAACAGCTATTTTATTTTAATTTTGCAAACATAAGCCATTACACATGACATATACATGAATATGACAGTTTGTATACTTAAAAACGGTGTTTTGTATGCTTTTGCATGCTTAAAATAGCAATTTTATCTTGATTTCACCAACATTAGCCATTATACACGACAGAAACATGAATATGATAGTTTTAATACTTGAAAACAACATTTTGTATGTTTTTGCAAGCTGAAAACAGCTATTTTATCTTGATTTTGCAAAAATAAGCCATTACACACGACATATACATAAATATGACAGTTTGTATACTTAAAAATGGTGTTTTGTATGCTTTTGCATGCTTAAAACAGCAATTTTATCTTGATTTCACCAACATACGCCATTATACACGACAGAAACCTGAATATGACAGTTTAAATACTTGAAAACAGCATTTTGTATTTTTTGCAAGCTGAAAACAGCTATTTTATCTTGATTTTGCAAACATAAGCCATTACACACGACATATACATGAATATGACAGTTTGTATAGTTAAAAACGGTATTTTGTATGCTTTTGCATGCTTAAAACAGCAATTTTATCTTGATTTCACCAACATTAGCCATTATACACGATAGAAACATGAATATGACAGTATAAATACTTGAAAACAGCATTTTGTATGTTTTTGCAAGCTGAAAACTGCTATTTTATCTTGATTTTGCAAACATAAGCCATTACACACGACATATACTTTAATATGACAGTTTGTATACTTAAAACGGTGTTTTGTATGCTTTTGCATGCTTAAAACAGCAATTTTATCTTGATTTCACCAACATTAGCCATTATACACGACAGAAACATGAATATGACAGTTTAAATACTTGAAAACAGCATTTTGTATGTTTTTGCAAGCTAAAAACAGCTATTTTATCTTAAAATTTGCAAACATAAGCCATTACACACGACATATACATGAATATGACAGTTTGTATACTTAGAAACGGTGTTTTGTATGCTTTTGCATGCTTAAAACAGCAATTTTATCTTGATTTCACCAACATTAGCCATTATACACGACAGAAACATGAATATGACAGTTTAAATACTTGATAACAGCATTTTGTATGTTTTTGCAAGCTGAAAACAGCTATTTTATCTTGATTTTGCAAAAATAAGCCATTACACACGACATATACCTAAATATGACAGTTTGTATACTTAAAAACGGTGTTTTGTATGCTTTTTCATGCTTAAAACAGCAATTTTATCTTGATTTCACCAACATTAGCCATTATACACGACAGAAACCTGAATATGACAGTTTAAATACTTGAAAACAGCATTTTGTATGTTTTTGCAAGCTGAAAACAGCTTTTTTATCTTGTATTTGCAAACATAAGCCATTGCACGCGACATATACATGAATATGACAGTTTGTATATTAAAAAACGGTGTTTTGTATGCTTTTGCATGCTTAAAACTGCAATTTTATCTTGATTTCACCAACATTAGCCATAATAAACGACAGAAACATGAATATGACAGTTTAAATACTTGAAAACAGCATTTTGTATGTTTTTGCAAGCTGAAAACAGCTATTTTATCTTGATTTTGCAAAAATAAGCCATTACACACGACATATACATAAATATGACAGTTTGTATACTTAAAAACGGTGTTTTGTATGCTTTTGCATGCTTAAAACAGCAATTTTATCTTGATTTCACCAACATTAGCCATTATACACGACAGAAACCTGAATATGACAGTTTAAATACTTGAAAACAGCATTTTGTATGTTTTTGCAAGCTGAAAACAGCTATTTTATCTTGATTTTGCAAACATAAGCCATTACACACGACATATACATGAATATGACAGTTTGTATAGTTAAAAACGGTGTTTTGTATGCTTTTGCATGCTTAAAACTGCAATTTTATCTTGATTTCACCAACATTAGCCATTATACATGACAGAAACATGAATATGACAGTTTAAATACTTGAAAACAGCATTTTGTATGTTTTTGCAAACTGAAAACAGCTATTTTATCTTGATTTTGCAAATATAAGCCATTCACACGACATATACAAATTATTTTATTGCTTCTTCTGTTACACTTTTTAAAAAGATTTTTATTTCCTTTACATATAATAATGGATTACAATATGTACTTTATTGTTCCAAGACTAACATCAGACTAAATTATAAAATACAATTCTAGCTCTAAGTAAAATACAATATGATGTGTCAGGAGATAGCTGACGCTCCTGAGAAGCAGCTGAGGTTATGGGTTCTCACCATGTAACACCTCCCTCCTTAAGCAGAAACTCTAGGGTGGGACAACTTGAGTTTCGTCAACTACCCTTGGGTTTCCTTGAACTTTCTGTAACATTTTATTTTTGATTAGTTTTACAATAAAATGTAATATTATTATAGCCGTGAAGATGGCGATATAAATGGTCAATCCTCTTGAATAATGGATCTGTAGATCGATTTGATCTGCAGGGACTTCTTGAGTTTCTTGAAGTTGAATTTGGTGTAGCTTGTCGAGTGATAATTTATCCAATTTTAATTCTTCAACTTGTGCTACGGTTGAGTTTCGCATCTCAATTTTTTCTAGTTTTAGTGGGTGACCTGGTATTATCTTCATTTTGTTGGAGTAGACGTAAAAGGGTGTTTTGAATCCGCAAGTAGGTGGAACAACGAACAGATATGTTCCTTGTAAGCAATAGTGTTTTGCTTGCACATTGTTTGTACCTTCTGATGTTTAGGAAATATTCCAATGTAGTGTGCTTCATTAATTTTCAAAATGATTTCTTGATTCATTGTGACTGGTATGTGTTGACAATTATTTGCTGTAACTTCAGATGACAAAATTGAAATTAAACAGTCTTTTTCTTTCTGTAGTGGTAGAAGACTTGTGCTTTTACACAAAAATTCTGGTTGCAGATCGATGCATTCATCATTGCTGTATTGATATGCATTGTTGCTTAATGATAGGTAGGTTGAGGGTGGAATAATAATTGATTTATTTTCGTTGGGAATTGAGAATAAATGATAATGTTCGAAGGTTTCCGGGTGGACTAGAGGAAATTCTAGTGAAAACATAACTTTTCTTCAAAAATATGTACTTTGGTTTCTATGACATTATAATATTTTAAGAGGTCATTAGCATCAGAAAATAACAGTTGTTTGTGATTATAAATTAAATATAATTCGTTAACAATTTCTTTTAGATCTTGATAAGGAATAATACTAGGATGAGCAATTTTTAAATTTGCAAATGTTATGGCGTTTTCCATTTCTACTATGAAATTTAATATTGAATCGAGATTAAGTTTTATTTGTTCCAAAGTTTCGTGTGTTTCTGTATAATATAAGAAATTATAGTTTGTACTGTTTATTGCTTGAACTAGTTCGTTCGTCTTGTTCTGAATTTTATATTGATTATTCATAATTATAGTCATTGTCTCATTGATGCTAGACATAATCATTTTTGAGAGTGAAATTTGTTTATTTAATTTTGCAACGATCTTATTTTGATGTTTTTCTAATTCTAAAATATTCTTATGAATTTCATTGGCATCTTCGTTATCCATGTTGCCTGTTATTTTTTTTATAATTGAACCTAAAGGGTTGATTACGCCGTGTTTTTGACGTTTTTCATGATAATTTTGTATTGTTTGTTTAATATCATCTTGATTTTCTATGTCTAAAAGTTTTTGAGTATACCTAACAAGGTTTATTTCGGAGTTTTTAAAATATTTTTGAATTACTGAACAAATTTTTTCTTATATTGGGTCTTCAAAATATAATTGATACTTCACTTTCGGGACAATATATTCTTTTACAAAATTTACTATATCTCTAACATAATTATTTTTTGAAATTTGAATAATTATACGTTGTGTGTTCTGAAAGAGTTTTACAATTTTTGGTTTCTTTGGATCGTAATGTACTTCTGAAATAATAATTTGATTTTTTCCATAGTTAACTGGCTTTTCAACAATTGGAATACCTACGATTGGATTTTCTACGTTTGTGTGCACTGTATCATCATCATCAGGGATTTCTATAATTTCGTTATCATGTTCAACAGCTAATGAATTATTATCAAATTTTTTGTTTTTATCTTCTTTAATATTTTCAGCAAAATTTTTATTAAATTCTTTCATAAAATCAAATATTCCTCCTGAATCTTCAATTGTTTCGTTAACATTAATTTGGATTCGTGAAACTGCGTCTGCGTTTTTATTTAACGATCCTTTTTTATAAATTATTTGATAATCATACTCTTCTAGCTTTAAGCGCCATCTAACAAGTTTAGAATTGGGTTCTTTAAGTGAGAACAGCCATTGTAATGGACGATGGTCTGTGTGAATAAGAAATTTACGTCCAAATAAATAGGGTCTGAAATGTTTGACCGCCCAAACTATCGCTAAAAGCTCTTTCTCTATAGTTGAGTACTTAGTTTCAGAGTCATTGAGTGTGCGACTTGCATAAGCTATCGGTAAATCTGATCCGATTTTTCCTTGTGATAGTACTGCGCCTATTGCAACATTACTCGCGTCTGTTGTCAAAATAAAAGGTTTTTCAAAATCTGGAAATTCTAAGATTGGTTCGTTCGATAATAAATTTTTGCAAATATTAAAACAATTTATGTACTCAGTATTTTGAATATCTATGGTTCCATTTTTCTTTAAATATGAAGTCATTGGCTTTGTTAATTTAGCAAAATTTTTTATAAATTTTCTGTAATATCCTAACAGTCCTAAAAATGCTTTTATTTCTTTTGATGTTTTTGGTAAAGGATAATTTTGTATAACTCTGATTTTTTCTGGGTTTGGTTTAATACCGTCAGGTGTGATTATATGACCAAGGAATGTAACTTCCTTTTTTAAGAATTCTGACTTATCGAGTTGGATTTTAAGGTTACTTTCAGGTAATTTTTGAAAAATTTGTTTTAAATTAACCATGTGTTCTTGAAGAGAAGCTGAGAAAACAATGATATCATCCATGAATACAAAACAGGTTTTATTAATAAATTCTTTTAAAACATTATCCATTACTCTCTGAAATGTGGATGGGGCATTTTTGAGTCCGAATGGCATTCTCAAATACTCGTAGTGTCCGTTTTCATCATTAAATGCGGTTTTCTGAATATCATTTGGGTGCATTTCAATTTGGTGAAATCCACTCGCCAAATCAAGGGTGGAAAAATATTGTGAACGTCCTAATCTATCTAAGATGTCTGTGATATTTGGTATTGGGTAACGATCATCTGTAGTTTTTTCGTTTATCTTTCGATAATCGACTACAATTCGCCATTTTTGTTTTCCGGAGGCATCGGCCTTCTTTGGAACAATCCAAATAGGGGATGACCAGGGTGAGTCGCTGGGTCTAATAATTCCTTGTTGTAACATATTATTTATTTGTCTTTCAACTTCGGGCTTATGAATAAAAGGGTATCTATAAGATTTTGTGTGAACAGGTATTTCATCTTTAGTTGTTATTTTATGTTTTATTTTATTTGTGAAAGTTAACGGTGTGCCTTCACGATGAAAAATATCTCAATAGGATTTAACTAATTTTTCAATTTGGTATTTTTCTTCTAAGTTAGTGTGTTCGGTACGAATTAAATTTATTATATCAGATTTGTTTAATTTTTCATATGATTCATTAAAGGTTGTAGCGTAAAATAATTCAAAATCTGTCTTATTAAATGTGTTTACATTTATGGGTTCGTACTGTTTAATTTCTTGGGGTTCGTTAGTAATATTGTAAATATCAACGGGTGCGTATCCGTCTTGACAATTTGTTATACATTCTCTTATTAAACAATTAAATATTTTTGTTGATGGTATTAGTATATCTCCATTATTTACTTTTACGGGAATTTTTAAAGTTTCTAAAGTGTGTGGTTCTATACGTGCAAAAAATAATAATTTTTTCTTTGCCTCGTAATGAGATAATTTTATTTCAGTATTCGGTGTTTTCAAAATAGATTGTTTTATATTAAGTTGTACATTTAAGTTTTTAAGGGTGTCATAACCTATTAAACCGTCAAAGAAATGATGAAATTTAAAAAGATAGAATTTTATTTTTTTGTCGTCATTAAATTCGGGGAATGCTGGGATTTCAATACAAGAATCTCGTTTAGTTGTTTGGAATATTGAAGAGATAGTAAAATTTTCTTTCTTAATATAATTTTTAAAATATTTTTCAGCAATATCTGGGTTTAAGAATGACTTTGTTGCGCCGGTATCGATTAATAATTTTAACGGGGGATTTGAAATTTGAACGTAAGGTAAATCTTTTTTATCATAAATCGAGTGAAGCTCTATGTTTGGTTCGTTGTTAGGCTCAGTTCGTGAAAATTTTGATTATTTTCGCAAGGTGTCTCTTCGTGATTATTATCAGAAATTTCGTTTGCATAAAAGATTTGATTTTGTGTGTCATAGTCGGTATAATCTGTCTCGTAAGGTTCGTCATTTTCCTCATAGTACTGTGTCGGTTGTTCGACATTAAATAATTCTTCTACTACATAGTTTTGTTGTCTTTGTTGGTATGGTGGTCTACTTATCATTGTATTAGGTTTTGGGAAGGTACCATGTGATATTCCGCTCATAGGAGTGGGTCTTTGTTGTGTAGGTCGATTTGTGGAGCTTTGGGGTTTCCATACATTAACAGTGTTGGATTTGGGTTTATTTCCAAATACTTGTTGGTTAGTGGGAAATCTTTGTGGTGTTTGAGTAAATCTGGGTTGCAAGTAGATCGGGTTACTTGGGAATGGTTGATAATAATTATTAAATCTTGGTGGTGGTGGAGGTAAAGAATATTGTTTACGTATAGGTAAATTTGAGTTTGGCTTTAAATTTTGAATTTTGTTTCTGTTGAAATGTGATCTTTGCAGATGACGGATATTATCTTCCGAGATGATAAACTGTCTCGCCTCTGCTAGAGTATTAGGTTTCATGGCTCGGATCGTTGATCCTAAAGGTTCTTTCAAACCAGCTAGAAATATTTTTAAAGCGTGTGTGTTATAAAAATTCTTTTTAACTACAGAGATGACATTCGCTTCTTCGTGGATGTCAACATAATTATGTAGAGCACTTAAATTCGACATGACTCTAGTGTAAAATTGCAATGGTTCTTCATTATCTTTCTGACGTAATTGATCGAGATCAAACAATAAACCGTTTTCATCTCTTTGATCGCCAAAATGTGCAGTTAATGCGTCTTTTACTGTTTTCCAGTCTTTAGTTGTGCAAGTAGAATAAACTTCACGTGCTGGACCGATTAATTTAGCATAAATGCCATAAATTACTGTAATATTTTGAACACATTGTATGTGCTGTGGGTTTGAATCCCAATAATTATTAATGAGTGTATTGGAAATGTCTAAGAATGCTGATAATTCTAATGGGTTACCATCGAATTTTGGTACTATATCAAGTAGTTTAGAATCAAATTTGGGGATTGTCGCCATGTCTGAACAACTATTGTTTTGCAATGCAACTCCCTCTTTTAATTGTAAAGTTGAAAATAATGAACTTAAATCAATATCTAAAATTTTATTTTTATATTCTAATTCTAGCTCGTTTTCACTATTTTCCTCTATGGAGATAGATGAACGCGAGGAGTCTGACATAAAATGGATTATTTAAAAGGAAAGCAACTTACATAAGTAATACAGAAGAAGTCTTCATATCAACCTCGATGGATTCACGATGAATTTCTTCGGGCTGTGGTTCTTCTCTCTGGATTAACAGTTGAAACTGAAGAATTTTTCTTGATGAATCTTCTTCCAGAATCCAATGCGACTGCGCCAATTATTTTATTGCTTCTTCTGTTACACTTTTTAAAAAGATTTTTATTTCCTTTACAAATAATAATGGATTACAATATGTACTTTATTGTACCAAGACTAACATCAGACTAAATTATAAAATACAATTCTAGCTCTAAGTAAAATACAATATGATGTGTCAGGAGATAGCTGACGCTCCTGAGAAGCAGCTGAGGTCAGGGGTTCTTACCATGTAACATACATGAATATGACAGTTTGTATACTTAAAAACGGAGTTTTGTATGCTTTTGCATGCATAAAACTGCAATTTTATCTTGATTTCACCAACATTAGCCATTATACACGACAGAAACATGAATATTACAGTATAAATACTTGAAAACAGCATTTTGTATGTTTTTGCAAGCTGAAAACAGCTATTTTATCTTGATTTTGCAAACATAAGCCATTACACACGACATATACATGAATATGACAGTTTGTATACTTAAAAACGGTGTTTTGTATGCTTTTGCATGCTTAAAACAGCAATTTTATCTTGATTTCACCAACATTAGCCATCATACACGACAGAAACATGAATATGACAGTTTAAATACTTGAAAACAGCATTAAGTATGTTTTTGCAAGCTGAAAACCACTATTTTATCTTGATTTTGCAAACATAAGCCTTTATACACGACATATACATGAATAAGATAGTTTGTATACTTAAAAACGGTGTTTTGTATACTTTTGCATGTTTAAAACTGCAATTTTATCTTGATTTCACCAACATTAGCCAATATACACGACAGAAACATGAATATGACATTTTAAATACTTGAAAACAGCATTTTGTATGTTTTTGCAAGCTGAAAACAGCTATTTTATCTTGACTTGGCAAACATAAGCCATTACACACGACATATACATGAATATGACAGTTTGTATACTTAAAAACGGTGTTTTGTATGCTTTTGCATGCTTAAAACAGCAATTTTATCTTGATTTCACCAACATTAGCCATTATACACGACAGAAACATGAATATGACAGTTTAAATACTTGAAAACAGCATTCTGTATGTTTTTGCAAGCTGAAAACACCTATTTTATCTTGATTTTGCAAACATAAGCCATTACACACGACACATACATGAATATGACAGTTTGTATACTTAAAACGGTGTTTTGTATGCTTTTGCATGCTTAAAACAGCAATTTTATCTTGATTTCACCAACATTAGCCATTATACACGACAGAAACATGAATATGACAGTTTAAATACTTGAAAGCAGCATTTTGTATGTTTTTGCAAGCTAAAAACAGCTATTTTATCTTAATTTTGCAAACATAAGCCATTACACACAACATATACATGAATATGACAGTTTGAATAATTAAAAACGGTGTTTTGTATGCTTTTGCATGCTTAAAACAGTAATTTTATCTTGATTTCACCAACATTAGCCATTATACACGACAGAAACATGAATATGACAGTTTAAATACTTGAAAACAGCATTTTGTATGTTTTTGCAAGCTGAAAACACCTATTTTATCTCGATTTTGCAAACATAAGCCATTACACACGACATATACATGAATATGACAGTTTGTATACTTAATACGGTGTTTTGTATGCTTTTGCATGCTTAAAACAGCAATTTTATCTTGATTTCACCAACATTAGCCATTATACACGACAGAAACATGAATATGACAGTTTAAATACTTGAAAACAGCATTTTGTATGTTTTTGCAAGCTGAAAACAGCTATTTTATCTTAATTTTGCAAACATAAGCCATTACACACGACATATACATGAATATGACAGTTTGTATACTTAAAAACGGTGTTTTGTATGCTGTTGCATGCTTGAAACTGCAATTTTATCTTGATTTCACCAACATTAGCCATTATACACGACAGAAACATGAATATGACAGTTTAAATACTTGAAAACAGCATTTTGTATGTTTTTGCAAGCTGAAAACAGCTATTTTGTCTTGATCTTGCAAACATAAGCCATTACACTCGACATATACATGAATATGACAGTTTGTATACTTAAAAACGGTGTTTTGTATGCTTTTGCATGCTTAAAACAGAAATTTTAACTTGATTTCACCAATATTAGCCATTATACACGACAGAAACATGATAATGACAGTTTAAATACTTGAAAACAGCATTTTGTAAGTTTTTGCAAGCTGAGAACAGATATTTTATCTTGATTTTGCAAACATAAGCCATTACACACGACATTTACATGAATATGACAGTTTGTATACTTAAAAACGGTGTTTTGTATGCTTTTGCATGCTTAAAACTGCAATTTTATCTTGATTTCACCAACATTAGCCATTATACACGACAGAAACATGCATCTGACAGTTTAAATACTTGAAAACAGCATTTTGTATGTTTTTGCAAACTGAAAACAGCTATTTTATCTTGATTTTGCAAACATAAGCCATTCGCACGACATATACATGAATATGACAGTTTGTATACTTAAAAACGGGGTTTTGTATGCTTTTGCATGCTTAAAACTGCAATTTTATCTTGATTTCTCCAACATTAGCCATTATACACGACAGAAACATGAATATGACAGCATAAATACTTGAAAGCAGCATTTTGTAAGTTTTTGCAAGCTGAAAACAGCTATTTTATCTTGATTTTGCAAACATAAGCCATTCGCACGACATATACATGAATATGATAGTTTGTATACTTAAAAAAGGTGTTTTGTATGCTTTTGCATGCTTAAAACTGCAATTTTATCTTGATTTCACCAACATTAGCCATTATACACGACAGAAACATGAATATGACAGCATAAATACTTGAAAACAGCTTTCTGTACGTTTTTGCAAGCTGAAAACAGCTATTTTATCTTGATTTTGCAAACATAAGCCATTACACACGACATATACATGAATATGACAGTTTTATACATAAAAACGGTGTTTTGTATGCTTTTGCATGCTTAAAACAGCAATTTTATCTTGATTTCACCAACATTAGCCATCATACACGACAGAAACATTAATATGACAGTTTAAATACTTGAAAACAGCATTTAGTATGTTTTTGCAAGCTGAAAACCGCTATTTTATCTTGATTTTGCAAACATAAGGCATTACACACGACATATACATGAATATGACAGTTTGTATACTTAAAAACGGTGTTTTGTATGCTGTTGCATGCTTGAAACTGCAATTTTATCTTGATTTCACCAACATTAGCCATTATACACGACAGAAACATGAATATGACAGTTTAAATACTTGAAAACAGCATTTTGTATGTTTTTGCAAGCTGAAAACAGCTATTTTATCTTAATTTTGCAAACATAATCCATTACATACGACATATACATGAATATGACAGTTTGTATACTTAAAAACGGTGTTTTGTATGCTGTTGCATGCTTGAAACTGCAATTTTATCTTGATTTCACCAACATTAGCCATTATACACGACAGAAACATGAATATGACAGTTTAAATACTTGAAAACAGCATTTTGTATGTTTTTGCAAGCTGAAAACAGATATTTTGTCTTGATCTTGCAAACATAAGCCATTACACTCGACATATACATGAATATGACAGTTTGTATACTTAAAAACGGTGTTTTGTATGCTTTTGCATGCTTAAAACAGAAATTTTAACTTGATTTCACCAATATTAGCCATTATACACGACAGAAACATGAATATGACAGTTTAAATACTTGAAAACAGCATTTTGTAAGTTTTTGCAAGCTGAGAACAGATATTTTATCTTGATTTTGCAAACATAAGCCATTACACACGACATTTACATGAATATGACAGTTTGTATACTTAAAAACGGTGTTTTGTATGCTTTTGCATGCTTAAAACTGCAATTTTATCTTGATTTTACCAACATTAGCCATTATACACGACAGAAACATGCATATGACAGTTTAAATACTTGAAAACAGCATTTTGTATGTTTTTGCAAACTGAAAACAGCTATTTTATCTTGATTTTGCAAACATAAGCCATTCCCACGACATATACATGAATATGGCAGTTTGTATACTTAAAAACGGGGTTTTGTATGCTTTTGCATGCTTAAAACTGCAATTTTATCTTGATTTCTCCAACATTAGCCATTATACACGACAGAAACATGAATATGACAGCATAAATACTTGAAAGCAGCATTTTGTAAGTTTTTGCAAGCTGAAAACAGCTATTTTATCTTGATTTTGCAAACATAAGCCATTCGCACGACATATACATGAATATGACAGTTTGTATACTTAAAAAAGGTGTTTTGTATGCTTTTGCATGCTTAAAACTGCAATTTTATCTTGATTTCACCAACATTAGCCATTATACACGACAGAAATATGAATATGACAGCATAAATACTTGAAAACAGCTTTCTGTACGTTTTTGCAAGCTGAAAACAGCTATTTTATCTTGATTTTGCAAACATAAGCCATTACACACGACATATACATGAATATGACAGTTTGTATACATAAAAACGGTGTTTTGTATGCTTTTGCATGCTTAAAACAGCAATTTTATCTTGATTTCACCAACATTAGCCATCATACACGACAGAAACATTAATATGACAGTTTAAATACTTGAAAACAGCATTTAGTATGTTTTTGCAAGCTGAAAACCGCTATTTTATCTTGATTTTGCAAACATAAGGCATTACACACGACATATACATGAATATGACAGTTTGTATACTTAAAAACGGTGTTTTGTATGCTGTTGCATGCTTGAAACTGCAATTTTATCTTGATTTCACCAACATTAGCCATTATACACGACAGAAACATGAATATGACAGTTTAAATACTTGAAAACAGCATTTTGTATGTTTTTGCAAGCTGAAAACAGCTATTTTATCTTAATTTTGCAAACATAAGCCATTACACACGACATATACATGAATATGACAGTTTGTATACTTAAAAACGGTGTTTTGTATGCTGTTGCATGCTTGAAACTGCAATTTTATCTTGATTTCACCAACATTAGCCATTATACACGACAGAAACATGAATATGACAGTTTAAATACTTGAAAACAGCATTTTGTATGTTTTTGCAAGCTGAAAACAGCTATTTTGTCTTGATCTTGCAAACATAAGCCATTACACTCGACATATACATGAATATGACAGTTTGTATACTTAAAAACGGTGTTTTGTATGCTTTTGCATGCTTAAAACAGAAATTTTAACTTGATTTCACCAATATTAGCCATTATACACGACAGAAACATGAATATGACAGTTTAAATACTTGAAAACAGCATTTTGTAAGTTTTTGCAAGCTGAGAACAGATATTTTATCTTGATTTTGCAAACATAAGCCATTACACACGACATTTACATGAATATGACAGTTTGTATACTTAAAAACGGTGTTTTGTATGCTTTTGCATGCTTAAAACTGCAATTTTATCTTGATTTCACCAACATTAGCCATTATACACGACAGAAACATGCATATGACAGTTTAAATACTTGAAAACAGCATTTTGTATGTTTTTGCAAACTGAAAACAGCTATTTTATCTTGATTTTGCAAACATAAGCCATTCGCACGACATATACATGAATATGACAGTTTGTATACTTAAAAACGGGGTTTTGTATGCTTTTGCATGCTTAAAACTGCAATTTTATCTTGATTTCTCCAACATTAGCCATTATACACGACAGAAACATGAATATGACAGCATAAATACTTGAAAGCAGCATTTTGTAAGTTTTTGCAAGCTGAAAACAGCTATTTTATCTTGATTTTGCAAACATAAGCCATTCGCACGACATATACATGAATATGACAGTTTTTATACTTAAAAAAGGTGTTTTGTATGCTTTTGCATGCTTAAAACTGCAATTTTATGTTGATTTCACCAACATTAGCCATTATACACGACAGAAACATGAATATGACAGCATAAATACTTGAAAACAGCTTTCTGTACGTTTTTGCAAGCTGAAAACAGCTATTTTCTCTTGATTTTGCAAACATAAGCCATTACACACGACATATACATGAATATGACAGTTTGTATACTTAAAAACGGTGTTTTGTATGCTTTTGCATGCTTAAAACAGCAATTTTATCTTGATTTCACCAACATTAGCCATCATACACAACAGAAACATTAATATGACAGTTTAAATACTTGAAAACAGCATTTAGTATGTTTTTGCAAGCTGAAAACCGCTATTTTATCTTGATTTTGCAAACATAAGGCATTACACACGACATATACATGAATATGACAGTTTGTATACTTAAAAACGGTGTTTTGTATGCTTTTGCATGCTTAAAACAGCAATTTTATCTTGATTTCACCAACATTAGCCATTATACACTACAGAAACATGAATATGACAGTTTAAATACTTGAAAACAGCATTTTGTATGTTTTTGCAAGCTGAAAACAGCTATTTTATCTTAATTTTGCAAACATAAGCCATTATACACGACATATACATGTATATGACAGTTTGTATACTTAAAAACGGTGTTTTGTATGCTGTTGCATGCTTGAAACTGCAATTTTATCTTGATTTCACCAACATTAGCCATTATACACGACAGAAACATGAATATGACAGTTTAAATACTTGAAAACAGCATTTTGTATGTTTTTGCAAGCTGAAAACACATATTTTATCTTGATTTTGCAAACATAAGCCATTACACACGACATATACATGAATATGACAGTTTGTATACTTAATACGGTGTTTTGTATGCTTTTGCATGCTTAAAACAGCAATTTTATCTTGATTTCACCAACATTAGCCATTATACACGACAGAAACATGAATATGACAGTTTAAATACTTGAAAACAGCATTTTGTATGTTTTTGGAAGCTGAAAACAGCTATTTTATCTTAATTTTGCAAACATAAGCCATTACACACGACATATACATGAATATGACAGTTTGTATACTTAAAAACGGTGTTTTGTATGCTGTTGCATGCTTGAAACTGCAATTTTATCTTGATTTCACCAACATTAGCCATTATACACGACAGAAACATGAATATGACAGTTTAAATACTTGAAAACAGCATTTTGTAAGTTTTTGCAAGCTGAGAACAGATATTTTATCTTGATTTTGCAAACATAAGCCATTACACACGACATTTACATAAATATGACAGTTTGTATACTTAAAAACGGTGTTTTGTATGCTTTTGCATGCTTAAAACTGCAAATTTATCTTGATTTCACCAACATTAGCCAATATACACGACAGAAACATGAATATGACAGTTTAAATACTTGAAAACAGCATTTTGTATGTTTTTGCAAGCTGAAAACAGCTATTTTATCTTGATTTTGCAAACATAAGCCATAACACACGACATATACATGAATATGACAGTTTAAATACTTCAAAACGGTATTCTGTATGCTTTTGCATGCTTAAAACAGCATTTTTATCTTGCTTTCACCAACATTAGCTATTATACACGATAGAAACATGAATATGGCAGTTTAAAAATTTAAAAACAGCATTTTGTATGTTTTTGCAAGCTGAAAACAGCTATTTTATCTTGATTTTGCAAACATAAGCCATTACACACGACATATACATGAATATGACAGTTTAAATACTTGAAAACTGTATTTTGTATGCTTTTGCATGCTTAAAACTGCATTTTTATCTTGATTTCACCAACATTAGCCATTATACACAACAGAAACATGAATATGACAGATTAAATACTTGAAAACAGCATTTTATATGTTTTTTCAAGCTGAAAGCTGCTATTTTATCTTGATTTTGCAAACATAAGCCATTACACACGACATATACAGGAATATGACAGTTTTTATACTTAAAAACGGTGTTTTGTATGCTTTTGCATGCTTAAAACTGCAATTGATTTCACCAACATTAGCCATTATACACGACAGAAACATGAATATGACGGTATAAATACTTGAAAATGGCATTTTGTATGTTTTTGCAAACTGAAAACAGCTATTTTATCTTGATTTTGCAAACATAAGCCATTCCCACGACATATACATGAATATGGCAGTTTGTATACTTAAAAACGGGGTTTTGTATGCTTTTGCATTCTTAAAACTGCAATTTTATCTTGATTTCTCCAACATTAGCCATTATACATGACAGAAACATGAATATGACAGCATAAATACTTGAAAGCAGCATTTTGTAAGTTTTTGCAAGCTGAAAACAGCTATTTTATCTTGATTTTGCAAACATAAGCCATTCGCACGACATATACATGAATATGACAGTTTGTGTACTTAAAAAAGGTGTTTTGTATGCTTTTGCATGCTTTAAACTGCAATTTTATCTTGATTTCACCAACATTAGTTATTATACACGACAGAAACATGAATATGACAGCATAAATACTTGAAAACAGCTTTCTGTACGTTTTTGCAAGCTGAAAACAGCTATTTTATCTTGATTTTGCAAACATAAGCCATTACACACGACATATACATGAATATGACAGTTTGTATACATAAAAACGGTGTTTTGTATGCTTTTGCATGCTTAAAACAGCAATTTTATCTTGATTTCACCAACATTAGCCATCATACACGACAGAAACATTAATATGACAGTTTAAATACTTGAAAACAGCATTCTGTATGTTTTTGCAAGCTGAAAACACCTATTTTATCTTGATTTTGCAAACATAAGCCATTACACACGACACATACATGAATATGACAGTTTGTATACTTAAAACGGTGTTTTGTATGCTTTTGCATGCTTAAAACAGCAATTTTATCTTGATTTCACCAACATTAGCCATTATACACGACAGAAACATGAATATGACAGTTTAAATACTTGAAAGCAGCATTTTGTATGTTTTTGCAAGCTGAAAACAGCTATTTTATCTTAATTTTGCAAACATAAGCCATTACACACAACATATACATGAATATGACAGTTTGAATAATTAAAAACGGTGTTTTGTATGCTTTTGCATGCTTAAAACAGCAATTTTATCTTGATTTCACCAACATTAGCCATTATACACGACAGAAACATGAATATGACAGTTTAAATACTTGAAAACAGCATTTTGTATGTTTTTGCAAGCTGAAAACACCTATTTTATCTTGATTTTGCAAACATAAGCCATTACACACGACATATACATGAATATGACAGTTTGTATACTTAATACGGTGTTTTGTATGCTTTTGCATGCTTAAAACAGCAATTTTATCTTGATTTCACCAACATTAGCCATTATACACGACAGAAACATGAATATGACAGTTTAAATACTTGAAAACAGCATTTTGTATGTTTTTGCAAGCTGAAAACAGCTATTTTATCTTAATTTTGCAAACATAAGCCATTACACACGACATATACATGAATATGACAGTTTGTATACTTAAAAACGGTGTTTTGTATGCTGTTGCATGCTTGAAACTGCAATTTTATCTTGATTTCACCAACATTAGCCATTATACACGACAGAAACATGAATATGACAGTTTAAATACTTGAAAACAGCATTTTGTATGTTTTTGCAAGCTGAAAACAGCTATTTTGTCTTGATCTTGCAAACATAAGCCATTACACTCGACATATACATGAATATGACAGTTTGTATACTTAAAAACGGTGTTTTGTATGCTTTTGCATGCTTAAAACAGAAATTTTAACTTGATTTCACCAATATTAGCCATTATACACGACAGAAACATGAATATGACAGTTTAAATACTTGAAAACAGCATTTTGTAAGTTTTTGCAAGCTGAGAACAGATATTTTATCTTGATTTTGCAAACATAAGCCATTACACACGACATTTACATGAATATGACAGTTTGTATACTTAAAAACGGTGTTTTGTATGCTTTTGCATGCTTAAAACTGCAATTTTATCTTGATTTCACCAACTTTAGCCATTATACACGACAGAAACATGCATATAACAGTTTAAATACTTGAAAACAGCATTTTGTATGTTTTTGCAAACTGAAAACAGCTATTTTATCTTGATTTTGCAAACATAAGCCATTCGCACGACATATACATGAATATGACAGTTTGTATACTTAAAAACGGGGTTTTGTATGCTTTTGCATGCTTAAAACTGCAATTTTATCTTGATTTCTCCAACATTAGCCATTATACACGACAGAAACATGAATATGACAGCATAAATACTTGAAAGCAGCATTTTGTAAGTTTTTGCAAGCTGAAAACAGCTATTTTATCTTGATTTTGCAAACATAAGCCATTCGCACGACATATACATGAATATGACAGTTTGTATACTTAAAAAAGGTGTTTTGTATGCTTTTGCATGCTTAAAACTGCAATTTTATCTTGATTTCACCAACATTAGCCATTATACACGACAGAAACATGAATATGACAGCATAAATACTTGAAAACAGCTTTCTGTACGTTTTTGCAAGCTGAAAACAGCTATTTTATCTTGATTTTGCAAACATAAGCCATTACACACGACATATACATGAATATGACAGTTTGTATACATAAAAACGGTGTTTTGTATGCTTTTGCATGCTTAAAACAGCAATTTTATCTTGATTTCACCAACATTAGCCATCATACACGACAGAAACATTAATATGACAGTTTAAATACTTGAAAACAGCATTTAGTATGTTTTTGCAAGCTGAAAACCGCTATTTTATCTTGATTTTGCAAACATAAGGCATTACACACGACATATACATGAATATGACAGTTTGTATACTTAAAAACGGTGTTTTGTATGCTTCTGCATGCTTAAAACAGCAATTTTATCTTGATTTCACCAACATTAGCCATTATACACGACAGAAACATGAATATAACAGTTTAAATACTTGAAAACAGCATTTTGTATGTTTTTGCAAGCTGAAAACAGCTATTTTATCTTAATTTTGCAAACATAAGCCATTACACACGACATATACATGAATATGACAGTTTGTATACTTAAAAACGGTGTTTTGTATGCTGTTGCATGCTTGAAACTGCAATTTTATCTTGATTTCACCAACATTAGCCATTATACACGACAGAAACATGAATATGACAGTTTAAATACTTGAAAACAGCATTTTGTATGTTTTTGCAAGCTGAAAACAGCTATTTTGTCTTGATCTTGCAAACATAAGCCATTACACTCGACATATACATGAATATGACAGTTTGTATACTTAAAAACGGTGTTTTGTATGCTTTTGCATGCTTAAAACAGAAATTTTAACTTGATTTCACCAATATTAGCCATTATACACGACAGAAACATGAATATGACAGTTTAAATACTTGAAAACAGCATTTTGTAAGTTTTTGCAAGCTGAGAACAGATATTTTATCTTGATTTTGCAAACATAAGCCATTACACACGACATTTACATGAATATGACAGTTTGTATACTTAAAAACGGTGTTTTGTATGCTTTTGCATGCTTAAAACTGCAATTTTATCTTGATTTCACCAACATTAGCCATTATACACGACAGAAACATGCATATGACAGTTTAAATACTTGAAAACAGCATTTTGTATGTTTTTGCAAACTGAAAACAGCTATTTTATCTTGATTTTGCAAACATAAGCCATTCGCACGACATATACATGAATATGACAGTTTGTATACTTAAAAACGGGGTTTTGTATGCTTTTGCATGCTTAAAACTGCAATTTTATCTTGATTTCTCCAACATTAGCCATTATACACGACAGAAACATGAATATGACAGTTTAAATACTTGAAAAAAGCATTTTGTATGTTTTTGAAAGCTGAAAACAGCTATTTTATCTTGATTTTGCAAACATAAGCCATTACACACGACATATACATGAATATGACAGTTTGTATACTTAAAAATGGTGTTTTGTATGCTTTTGCATGCTTAAAACAGCAATTTCATCTTGATTTCACCAACATTAGCCATCATACACGACAGAAACTTGAATATGATAGTTTAAATACTTGAAAACAGAATTTAGTATGTTTTTGCAAGCTGAAAACCGCTATTTTATCTTGATTTTGCAAAAATAAGCCATTACACACGACATATACATGAATATGACAGTTTGTATAATTAAAAATGGTGTTTTGTATGCTTTTGCATGCTTGAAACTGCAATTTTATCTTGATTTCACCAACATTAGCCATTATACACGACAGAAACATGAATATGACAGTTTAAATACTTGAAAACAGCATTTTGTATGTTTTTGCAAGCTGAAAACAGCTATTTTGTCTTGATTTTGCAAGCATAAGCCATTACACTCGACATATACATGAATATGATAGTTTGTATACTTAAAAACGGTGTTTTGTATGCTTTTGCATGCTTAAAACAGCAATTTTAACTTGATTTCACCAATATTAGCCATTATACACAACAGAAACATGAATATGACAGTTTAAATACTTGAAAACAGCATTTTGTAAGTTTTTGCAAGCTGAGAACAGATATTTTATCTTGATTTTGCAAACATAAGCCATTACACACGACATTTACATGAATATGATAGTTTGTATACTTAAAAACGGTGTTTTGTATGCTTTTGCATGCTTAAAACTGCAATTTTATCTTGATTTCACCAACATTAGCCAATATACACGACAGAAACATGAATATGACAGTTTAAATACTTGAAAACAGCATTTTGTATGTTTTTTGCAAGCTGAAAACAGCTATTTTATCTTGATTTTGCAAACATAAGCCATTACACACGACATATACATGAATATGACAGTTTGTATACTTAAAAACGGTGTTTTGTATGCTTTTGCATGTTTAAAACTGCAATTTTATCTTGATTTCACCAACATTAGCCATTATACACAACAGAAACCTGAATATGACAGTTTAAATACTTGAAAACAGCATTTTATATGTTTTTGCAAGCTGAAAGCAGCTATTTTATCTTGATTTTGCAAACATAAGCCATTACACACGACATATACAGGAATATGACAGTTTTTATACTTAAAAACGGTGTTTTGTATGCTTTTGCATGCTTAAAACTGCAATTGATTTCACCAACATTAGCCATTATACACGACAGAAACATGAATATGACAGTATAAATACTTGAAAACGGCATTTTGTATGTTTTTGCAAGCTGAAAACAGCTATCTTGTCTTGATTTTGCAAACATAAGCCATTACACACGACATATACATGAATATGACAGTTTGTATAGTTAAAAACGGTGTTTTGTATGCTTTTGCATGCTTAAAACAGCAATTTTATCTTGATTTCACCAACTTTAGCCATCATACACGACAGTAACATGAATATGACAGTTTAAATACTTGAAAACAGCATTTAGTATGTTTTTGCAAGCTGAAAACCGCTATTTTATCTTGATTTTGCAAAACATAAGCCATTACACACGACATATACATGAATATGACAGTTTGTATACTTAAAAACGGTGTTTTGTATGCTTTTGCATGCTTAAAACAGCAATTTTATCTTGATTTCACCAACATTAGCCATTATACACGACAGAAACATGAATATGACAGTTTAAATACTTGAAAACTGCATTTTGTATGTTTTTGCAAACTGAAAACAGCTATTTTATCTTGATTTTGCAAACATAAGCCATTCGCACTACATATACATGAATATGACAGTTTGTATATTTAAAAACGGTGTTTTGTATGCTTTTGCATGCTTAAAACTGCTATTTTATCTTGATTTCACCAACATTAGCCATTATACACGACAGAAACATAAATATGACAGCATACATACTTGAAGACAGCATTTTGTATGTTTTTGCAAGCTGAAAACAGCTACTTTATCTTGATTTTGCAAACATAAGCCATTACACACGACATATACATGAATATGACAGTTTGTATACTTAAAAACGGTGTTTTGTATGCTTTTGCATGCTTAAAACAGCAATTTCATCTTGATTTCACCAACATTAGCCATTATACACAACAGAAACATGAATATGACAGTTTAAATACTTGAAAACAGCATAATAAGTCTGCGGTGGAACAGAAGTAGGTGCGTTCCTGTCATCTGGTCCAATTTTTGATTTTTGACTGGGTTTTTCGCCTTCTTCTACTGAGATTTACTGAGATTTGGTTTCAGCACCCCACATATAATAAAGCTAAGTATTATCTTTCATTTATATTCAAGTTTAGGTTAATTTTTATAATTTTGCATAATTTTTTGACGTTTTTTCATTTTATTTACATTGGTTACGGGATAGTTACGGGTATGTAATTGTATATTTGAGTGTATATGTTATAATTTATTACCTTTCTTTCTTTATCAAGGATAAGCCTGGTAAGCTACCTTGACTCCTACTCTTGTACCGAGAGAACCCGTTTCTTTTTCAATCTTTCATTTTGTGAAAATGAAGAATAAATGGGCGAAGTTTGATGAATGTAAGTTTGCTACGTGGAATGTCAGAGGTATAAATGGAAAGAAAAATGAATTGATGTCTGCAATGCGTACGTATAATGTGGATGTTTTATGTGTGAGTGAAACGATGCAGAAAGGTTGTGGCGAGGAAGAGGTGGATGGAATGTTTTGTTTATGGTCGGGTGTGTGTGCGAATGCTAGAGCGAAACATGGTGTGGGTATGGTTGTAAGTGAACGAATGAAAGCATGTATTAGAAATTATGGTTGTATTTCGGAGAGAAACGGCCCAACTGAATCTGAAAGTGATCTTGCAAAGGATCAATTTTGGAATTTGTTAGATAGCGTGATTGATGCGTGTGATCCTGGCGAGAAAGTGATTGTTTGTGGTGATTTGAATGGTTGGGTGGGTGTAAAGAGTAGTGTGTCTGGTAGCGTGTTAGGTAAATTTGGGGATTCTAGAGTGAATGATAACGGTAGGAAAATAGTCTCTTTTTGTATGGAGCGGAACCTATTCATATCCAATTCCATTTTTAAGCATAAGTTAGCTCATATATATACATGGGAGAATGTAAGTACGAATAGACGTAGTGTGATTGATTTTGTTTTGTATGATGAGCGCTTGAGGAGTTTGGTTGTTGATACGCGTGTGAAAAGAGGGGCTGAGCTTGGAACGAATGACCATTATTTGGTTGTGTCGCGTATACGTCTAGGTAAGTGTTGGAGAATGAGGGTACATGGTTCTGGGAGCTTGTTTCGTGTGAAATCCAATGTTTTACAGAATGAGGATGTTCGAGGGTTATTTGTAGAGAAATTGAACGAATCTTTGCCTGAATGTGAGCCTAATTTTGATTGTTGCATAAATGATGTTTGGGTGAAATTTAAGGGCATTGTCCTTCAATGTGCGAAAGAAATTTGTGGTGAATGTAAGTTAGGCTGTCGTTCGAGGAATGCTTGGTGGAATGAAGAAGTGAAAGAAGCGATTGAGGAGAAAAAGAGGGTGTATTTGAGATTTTTGAATGTGAAGGATGTACCAGGAACTTTGCGTGATGAATGCCTGATGGAATACAAGAGGAAGAATAAGTGTGTTAAGAGAGTCGTAAGAGAAAGTAAGGCACGTTTCGATGAATTGATGAGTGAAAGATTAACGAATGATTTTAGTATGAATAAGAGAATGTTTTGGCAGACTGTAAAGAGATTGAGAGGTGGGAGTACAAGACCAGTGAAAGCAATTAAGAGTGCGAATGGTGAGTTGTTGTGGAATGAGTCACATGTTAGGAATAGATGGTGTGAGTATTTTAAGGAATTGTATGGTGGTGTAAATGGAGTGAATAATAGGGGAGGGAATGCAAGAAATGCTAGAAACGTTGAATGGGATATAGATGAAGGTGATGTCAGCTTTGCATTGATGCGTCTAAAGAATGGTAAGGCTCCCGGTTTGGATGGCATAACAAATGAAATGTTGAAATATGGTGGTGAAAGATTATTTGATTGGTTAGTTTATTTGTTCAGATTTTGTTTGAAACGGTGCGTGGCTCCTGATGATTGGAAACGTGCTGTTATTTGTCCTTTATTTAAAGGCAAAGGCAGTTCGAGTGAATGTACAAATTTTCGAGCGATAAGTTTATTGAGTGTGGTAGGGAAGTTGTATGGAAAAATATTAATTCATAAGGTGCGAGCCTTAACAATTTCGAAGTTAAGTGATATGCAAGGAGGTTTTTTGCCTGAGAGAGGTTGTGTAGATCAATTGTTTTCTCTTCGAATGATTGTTGAGAAGTCACTTGATAAGAACAAAAAGGTGTTCTGTGGCTTTCTCGATTTAAAGAAAGCGTATGACAGTGTTCTTCGAGAGACTATGTGGGATGTACTTGTAGAGTACGGTGTGGATGGTAATTTGTTGGGAGCGATTCGAGCGTTGTATGAAGGAAGTGAGGCTGCGGTGAGAGTTGATGGTAGATTGAGTGATTGGTTTCGTATAGATGTTGGTGTGAAACAGGGTTGTGGAATGTCTCCTTGGTTGTTTAATTTGTATATGGATGTGTTGTTACGAAAGGCATTGAATGGAACTGATGGTGTACGTATTGGTGGACGTATAGTGCCTGCGTTAGCTTATGCGGATGATGTTGTTGTGTTGGGTGAAACTGATGAGCAATTGAGAAGAATGATTGTGAGCATAAATGAAGTAGGGAAAGGTTTAAATCTGCTATTGAATGTCGATAAATGTAAAGTGTTGGTGTTTGAGAAGAATGATTTGGTGACTGATTGTAATGTTTCAGTGAATGGTGTGAGACTGGAACAAGTGAATGAATTTGTATATTTGGGTAGTATGTTCTCGAGGGATGGACGTATTGACCGGGAGATTGAAAGGCGAGTGTCTGCAGGGTGCAAGGTATTGGATGCTCTGGGTACATTTGCTCGAAACGTGAATGTATCTAGAGATGCTCGATTGAGTGTTTATAATGGTGTGTTAGTGCCTACATTGATGTAAGGTTCTGAATGTTGGGTGTGGATGAAGAAGCATGAACGACGTATAGCTGCTGTGGAAATGAAATATTTGAGAGGAGTATGTGGGTATACGAGACGTGACCATATACGGAATACATTGGTGTATGATGAGTGTGAGATTGAGATGAATGTTGTTAAGAAAGTGGGAGTGAGTCAGTTGAGGTGGTTTGGACATGTTGAGCGAATGTCGAATGAAAGGTTGGTGAAACTAATATATGTGGGTGAGATTGAAGGTGACCGATTGCGCGGGCGTCCGAGGAATAACTGGTTGGGTATGATTGATGGTTTGTTGCGTGAACGAATGATTCCGAGTGTGAAGAATAAACGAGCATGTATAAATCGCACTATGAATGTAGACGAGGCGAAAGTGGTGTGTCAGGATAGGAATGTTTGGAGGAGATTGATTGTTGGTTGACTGTTTTTCTGGGTTCGTGCTACCCCACTAAGTGGGACATAGCGTGACGTTATGCATGTATGTATGTATGTATGTAGAAACATGAATATGACAGTTTAAATACTTGAAAACAGCATTTTGTATGTTTTTGCAAGCTGAAAACAGCTATTTTATCTTGATTTTGCAAACATAAGCCATTACACACGACATATACATGAATATGACAGTTTGTATACTTAAAAACTGTGTTTTGTATGCTTTTGCATGCTTAAAACAGCAATTTTATCTTGATTTTACCAACATTAGCCATTATACACGACAGAAACATGAATATGACAGTTTAAATACTTGAAAACAGCATTTTGTATGTTTTTGCAAGCTGAAAACAGCTATTTTATCTTAATTTTGCAAACATAAGCCATTACACACGACATATACATGAATATGACAGTTTGTATACTTAAAAATGGTGTTTTGTATGCTTTTGCATGCTTGAAACTGCAATTTTATCTTGATTTCACCAATATTAGCCATTATGCACGACAGAAACATGAATATGACAGTTTAAATACTTGAAAACAGCATTTTGTAAGCTTTTGCAAGCTGAGAACAGCTATTTTATCTTGATTTTGCAAACATAAGCCATTACACACGACATTTACATGAATATGACAGTTTGTATACTTAAAAACGGTGTTTTGTATGCTTTTGCATGCTTAAAACTGCAATTTTATCTTGATTTCACCAACATTAGCCAATATACACGACAGAAACATAAATATGACAGTTTAAATACTTGAAAACAGCATTTTGTATGTTTTTGCAAGCTGAAAACAGCTATTTTATCTTGATTTGGCAAACATAAGCCATAACACACGACATATACATGAATATGACAGTTTGTATACTTAAAAACGGTGTTTTGTATGCTTTTGCATGTTTAAAACTGCAATTGATTTCACCAACATTAGCCATTATACACGACAGAAACATGAATATGACAGTATAAATACTTGAAAACAGCATTTTGTATGTTTTTGCAAGCTGAAAACAGCTATTTTGTCTTGATTTTGCAAACATAAGCCATTACACTCGACATATACATGAATATGACAGTTTGTATACTTAAAAACGGTGTTTTGTATGCTTTTGCATGCTTAAAACTGCAATTTTATCTTTATTTCACCAACATTAGCCAATATACACGACAGAAACATAAATATGACAGTTTAAATACTTGAAAACAGCATTTTGTTGGTTTTTGCAAGCTGAAAACAGCTATTTTATCTTGATTTTGCAAACATAAGCCATTACACACGACATATACATGAATATGACAGTTTGTATACTTAAAAACGGTGTTTTGTATGCTTTTGCATGCTTAAAACAGCAATTTCATCTTGATTTCACCAACATTAGCCATCATACACGACAGAAACTTGAATATGATAGTTTAAATACTTGATAACAGAATTTAGTATGTTTTTGCAAGCTGAAAACCGCTATTTTATCTTGATTTTGCAAACATAAGCCATTACACATGACATATACATGAATATGACAGTTTGTATACTTAAAAACGGTGTTTTGTATGCTTTTGCATGCTTAAAACAGCAATTTTATCTTGATTTCACCAACATTAGCCATTATACACAACAGAAACATGAATATGACAGTTTAAATACTTGAAAACAGCATTTTGTATGTTTTTGCAAGCTGAAAACAGCTATTTTATCTTGATTTTGCAAACATAAGCCATTACACACGACATATACATGAATATGACAGTTTGTATACTTAAAAACGGTGTTTTGTATGCTTTTGCATGCTTAAAACTGCAATTTTATCTTGATTTCACCAACATTAGCCATTATACACGACAGAAACATGAATATGACAGTTTAAATACTTGAAAACAGCATTTTATATGTTTTTGCAAGCTGAAAGCAGCTATTTTATCTTGATTTTGCAAACATAAGCCATTACACACGACATATACAGGAATATGACAGTTTTTATACTTAAAAACGGTGTTTTGTATGCTTTTGCATGCTTAAAACTGCAATTGATTTCACCAACATTAGCCATTATACACGACAGAAACATGAATATGACAGTATAAATACTTGAAAACGGCATTTTGTATGTTTTTGCAAGCTGAAAACAGCTATTTTGTCTTGATTTTGCAAACATAAGCCATTACACACGACATATACATGAATATGACAGTTTGTATAGTTAAAAACGGTGTTTTGTATGCTTTTGCATGCTTAAAACAGCATTTTTATCTTGATTTTACCAACTTTAGCCATCATGCACGACAGAAACATGAATATGACAGTTTAAATACTTGAAAACAGCATTTAGTATGTTTTTGCAAGCTGAAAACCGCTATTTTATCTTGATTTTGCAAACATAAGCCATTACACACGACATATACATGAATATGACAGTTTGTATACTTAAAAACGGTGTTTTGTATGCGTTTGCATGCTTAAAACAGCAATTTTATCTTGATTTCACCAACATTAGCCATTATACACGACAGAAACATGAATATGACAGTTTAAATACTTGAAAACTGCATTTTGTATGTTTTTGCAAACTGAAAACAGCTATTTTATCTTGATTTTGCAAACATAAGCCATTCGCACGACATATACATGAATATGACAGTTTGTATATTTAAAAACGGTGTTTTGTATGCTTTTGCATGCTTAAAACTGCTATTTTATCTTGATTTCACCAACATTAGCCATTATACACGACAGAAACATAAATATGACAGCATACATACTTGAAGACAGCATTTTGTATGTTTTTGCAAGCTGAAAACAGCTACTTTATCTTGATTTGGCAAACATAAGCCATTACACACGACATATACATGAATATGACAGTTTGTATACTTAAAAACGGTGTTTTGTATGCTTTTGCATGTTTAAAACTGCAATTGATTTCACCAACATTAGCCATTATATACGACAGAAACATGAATATGACAGTATAAATACTTGAAAACAGCATTTTGTATGTTTTTGCAAGCTGAAAACAGCTATTTTGTCTTGATTTTGCAAACATAAGCCATTACACTCGACATATACATGAATATGACAGTTTGTATACTTAAAAACGGTGTTTTGTATGCTTTTGCATGCATAAAACAGCAATTTTAACTTGATTTCACCAACATTAGCCATTATACACGACAGAAACATGAAGATGACAGTTTAAATACTTGAAAACAGCATTTTGTAAGTTTTTGCAAGCTGAGAACAGCTATTTTATCTTGATTTTGCAAACATAAGCCATTACACACGACATTTACATGAATATGACAGTTTGTATACTTAAAAACGGTGTTTTGTATGCTTTTGCAAACATAAGCCATTACACTCGACATATACATGAATATGACAGTTTGCATACTTAAAAACGGTGTTTTGTATGCTTTTGCATGCTTAAAACTGCAATTTTATCTTGATTTCACCAACATTAGCCAATATACACGACAGAAACATAAATATGACAGTTTAAATACTTGAAAACAGCATTTTGTATGTTTTTGCAAGCTGAAAACAGCTATTTTATCTTGATTTTGCAAACATAAGCCATTACACACGACATATACATGAATATGACAGTTTGTATACTTAAAAACGGTGCTTTGTATGCTTTTGCATGCTTAAAACAGCAATTTCATCTTGATTTCACCAACATTAGCCATCATACACGACAGAAACTTGAATATGATAGTTTAAATACTTGAAAACAGAATTTAGTATGTTTTTGCAAGCTGAAAACCGCTATTTTATCTTGATTTTGCAAACATAAGCCATTACACACGACATATACATGAATATGACAGTTTGTATACTTAAAAACGGTGTTTTGTATGCTTTTGCATGCTTAAAACAGCAATTTTATCTTGATTTCACCAACATTAGCCATTATACACAACAGAAACATGAATATGACAGTTTAAATACTTGAAAACAGCATTTTGTATGTTTTTACAAGCTGAAAACAGCTATTTTATCTTGATTTTGCAAACATAAGCCATTACACACGACATATACATGAATATGACAGTTTGTATACTTAAAAACAGTGTTTTGTATGCTTTTGCATGCTTAAAACAGCAATTTTATCTTGATTTTACCAACATTAGCCATTATACACGACAGAAACATGAATATGACAGTTTAAATACATGAAAACAGCATTTTGTATGTTTTTGCAAGCTGAAAACAGCTATTTTATCTTAATTTTGCAAACATAAGCCATTACACACGACATATACATGAATATGACAGTTTGTATACTTAAAAACGGTGTTTTGTATGCTTTTGCATGCTTAAAACTGCAATTTCATCTTGATTTCACCAACATTAGCCAATATACACGACAGAAACATGAATATGACAGTTTAAATACTTGAAAACAGCATTTTGTATGTTTTTGCAAGCTGAAAACAGCTATTTTGTCTTGATTTTGCAAACATAAGCCATTACACTCGACATATACATGAATATGACAGTTTGTATACTTAAAAACGGTGTTTCGTATGCTTTTGCATGCTTAAAACAGCAATTTTAATTTGATTTCACCAATATTAGCCATTATACACGACAGAAACATGAATATGACAGTTTAAATACTTGAAAACAGCATTTTGTAAGTTTTTGCAAGCTTAGAACAGCTATTTTATCTTGACTTTGCAAACATAAGCCATTACACACGACATTTACATGAATATGACAGTTTGTATACTTAAAAACGGTGTTTTGTATGCTTTTGCATGCTTAAAACTGCAATTTCATCTTGATTTCACCAACATTAGCCAATATACACGACAGAAACATAAATATGACAGTTTAAATACTTGAAAACAGCATTTTGTATGTTTTTGCAAGCTGAAAACAGCTATTTTATCTTGATTTGGCAAACATAAGCCATTACACACGACATATACACGAATATGACAGTTTGTATACTTAAAAACGGTGTTTTGTATGCTTTTGCATGTTTAAAACTGCAATTGATTTCACCAACATTAGCCATTATACACGACAGAAACATGAATATGACAGTTTATATACTTGAAAACAGCATTTTGTATGTTTTTGCAAGCTGAAAACAGCTATTTTGTCTTGATTTTGCAAACATAAGCCATTACACTCGACATATACATGAATATGACAGTTTGTATACTTAAAAATGGTGTTTTGTATGCTTTTGCATGCATAAAACAGCAATTTTAACTTGATTTCACCAACATTAGCCATTATACACGACAGAAACATGAAGATGACAGTTTAAATACTTGAAAACAGCATTTTGTAAGTTTTTGCAAGCTGAGAACAGCTATTTTATCTTGATTTTGCAAACATAAGCCATTACACACGACATTTACATGAATATGACGGTTTGTATACTTAAAAACGGTGTTTCGTATGCTTTTGCATGCTTAAAACAGCAATTTTATCTTGATTTTACCAACATTAGACATCATACACGACAGAAACATGAATATGACAATTTAAATACTTGAAAACAGCATTTAGTATGTTTTTCCAAGCTGAAAACCGCTATTTTATCTTGATTTTGCAAACATAAGCCATTACACACGACATATACATGAATATGACAGTTTGTATACTTAAAAACGGTGTTTTGTATGCTTTTGCATGCTTAAAACAGCAATTTTATCTTGATTTCGCCAACATTAGCGATTATACACAACAGAAACATGAATATGACAGTTTAAATACTTGAAAACAGCATTTTGTATGTTTTTGCAATCTGAAAACAGCTATTTTATCTTGATTTTGCAAACATAAGCCATTACACACGACATATACATGAATATGACGGTTTGTATACTTAAAAACGGTGTTTCGTATGCTTTTGCATGCTTAAAACAGCAATTTTATCTTGATTTCACCAACATTAGCCATTATACACGACAGAAACATGAATATGACAGTCTAAATACTTGAAAACAGCATTTTGTATGTTTTTGCAAGCTGAGAACAGCTATTTTATCTTGATTTTGCAAACATAAGCCATTACACACGACATTTACATGAATATGACAGTTTGTATACTTAAAAACGGTGTTTTGATGCTTTTGCATGCCTAAAACAGCAATTTTATCTTGATTTCACCAACATAAGCCATCATACACGACAGAAACATGAATATGACAGTTTAAATACTTGAAAACAGCATTTTGTATGTTTTTGCAAGCTGAAAACCGCTATTTTATCTTGATTTTGCAAACATAAGCCATTACACACGACATATACATGAATATGACAGTTTGTATACTTAAAAACGGTGTTTTGTATGCTTTTGCATGCTTAAAATTGCAATTGATTTCACCAACATTAGCCATTATACACGATAGAAACATGAATATGACAGTTTAAATACTTGAAAACGGCATTTTGTATGTTTTTGCAAGCTGAAAACACCTATTTTATCATGATTTTGCAAACATAAGCCATTACACACGACATATACATGAATATGACAGTTTGTATACTTAAAGACAATGTTTTGTATGCTTTTGCATGCTTAAAATAGCAATTTTATCTTGATTTCACCAACATTAGCCATTAAACACGACAGAAACATGATTATGACAGTTTAAATACTTCAAAACAGCATTTTGTATGTTTTTGCAGGCTGAAAACATCTATTTTATCTTGATTTTGCAAACATAAGCCATTACACACGACATATACATGAATATGACAGTTTGTATACTTAAAAACGGTGTTTTGTATGCTTTTGCATGCTTAAAACAGCAATTTTTTCTTGATTTCACCAACATTAGCCATTATACATGACAGAAACATGAATATGACAGTTTAAATACTTGAAAACAGCAATTTGTATGTTTTTGCAAGCTGAAAACCACTATTTTATCTTGATTTTGCAAACATAAGCCATTACACACGACATATACATGAATATGACAGTTTGTATACTTAAAAACGGTGTTTTGTTTGCTTTTGCATGCTTAAAACAGCAATTTTATCATGATTTCACCAACATTAGAAATTATACACGACAGAAACATGAATATGATAGTTTAAATACTTGAAAACAGCATTTTGTATGTTTTTGCAAGCTGAAAGCAGCTATTTTATCTTGATTTTGCAAACATAAGCCATTACACACGACATATATATGAATATGACAGTTTGTATACTTAAAAACGGTGTTTTGTATGCTTTTGCATGCTTAAAACTGCAATTTTATCTTTATTTCACCAACATTAGCCATTATACACAACAGAAACATGAATATGACAGTTAAAATACTTGAAAACAGCATTTTGTATGTTTTTGCAAGCTGAAAGCAGCTATTTTATCTTGATTTTGCAAACATAAGCCATTACACACGACATATACAGGAATATGACAGTTTGCATACTTAAAAAAAACGGTGTTTTGTATGCTTTTGCATGCTTAAAACAGCAATTTTATCTTGATTTCACCAACATTAGCCATTATACACGACAGAAACATGAATATGACAGTTTAAATACTTGAAAACAGCATTTTGTATAATTTGCAAACTGAAAACAGCTATTTTATCTTGATTTTGCAAACATAAGCCATTACACACGACATATACATGAATATGACAGTTTGTATACTTAAAAACGGTGTTTTGTATGCTTTTGCATGCTTAAAACAGCAATTTTTTCTTGATTTCACCAACATTAGCCATTATACATGACAGAAACATGAATATGACAGTTTAAATACTTGAAAACAGCAATTTGTATGTTTTTGCAAGCTGAAAACCACTATTTTATCTTGATTTTGCAAACATAAGCCATTACACACGACATATACAGGAATATGACAGTTTGTATACTTAAAAACGGTGTTTTGTATGCTTTTGCATGCTTAAAACAGCAATTTTATCTTGATTTCACAAACATTATCCATTATACACGACAGAAACATGAATATGACAGTTTAAATATTAGAAAACAGCATTTTGTAAGTTTGTGCAAGCTGAAAACAGCTATTTTATCTTGATTTTGCAAACATAAGCCATTACACACGACATTTACATGAATATGACAGTTTGTATACTTAAAAACCGTGTTTTGTATGCTTTTGCATGCTTAAAACTGCAATTTTATCTTGATTTCACCAACATTAGCCATTATACACGACAGAAACCTGAATATGACAGTTTAAATACTTGAAAACAGCATTTTGTATGTTTTTGCAAACTGAAAACAGCTATTTTATCTTGATTTTGCAAACATAAGCCATTCACACGACACATACATGAATATGACAGTTTGTATACTTAAAAACGGTGTTTTGTATGCTTTTGCATGTTTAAAACTGCAATTTTATCTTGATTTCACCAACATTAGCCATTATACACGACAGAAACATGAATATGACAGTTTAAATACTTGAAAACGGCATTTTGTATGTTTTTGCAAGCTGAAAACACCTATTTTATCTTGATTTTGCAATCATAAGCCATTACACGACATATACATGAATATGACAGTTTGTATACTTAAAGACGATGTTTTGTATGCTTTTGCATGCTTAAAATAGCAATTTTATCTTGATTTCACCAACATTAGCCATTAAACACGACAGAAACATGATTATGACAGTTTAAATACTTCAAAACAGCATTTTGTATGTTTTTGCAGGCTGAAAACATCTATTTTATCTTGATTTTGCAAACATAAGCCATTACACACGACATATACATGAATATGACAGTTTGTATACTTAAAAACGGTGTTTTGTATGCTTTTGCATGCTTAAAACAGCAATTTTTTCTTGATTTCACCAACATTAGCCATTATACATGACAGAAACATGAATATGACAGTTTAAATACTTGAAAACAGCAATTTGTATGTTTTTGCTAGCTGAAAACCACTATTTTATCTTGATTTTGCAAACATAAGCCATTACACACGACATATACAGGAATATGACAGTTTGTATACTTAAAAACGGTGTTTTGTATGCTTTTGCATGCTTAAAACAGCAATTTCATCTTGATTTCACCAACATTAGCCATCATACACGACAGAAACTTGAATATGATAGTTTAAATACTTGAAAACAGAATTTAGTATGTTTTTGCAAGCTGAAAACCGCTATTTTATCTTGATTTTGCAAACATAAGCCATTACACACGACATATACATGAATATGACAGTTTGTATACTTAAAAACGGTGTTTTGTATGCTTTTGCATGCTTAAAACAGCAATTTTATCTTGATTTCACCAACATTAGCCATTATTCACAACAGAAACATGAATATGACAGTTTAAATACTTGAAAACAGCATTTTGTATGTTTTTGCAAGCTGAAAACAGCTATTTTATCTTGATTTTGCAAACATAAGCCATTACACACGACATATACATGAATATGCCAGTTTGTATACTTAAAAACGGTGTTTTGTATGCTTTTGCATGCTTAAAACAGCAATTTTATCTTGATTTCACCAACATTAGCCATTATACACAACAGAAACATGAATATGACAGTTTAAATACTTGAAAACAGCATTTTGTATGTTTTCGCAAGCTGAAAACAGCTATTTTATCTTGATTTTGCAAACATAAGCCATTACACACGACATATACATGAATATGACAGTTTGTATACTTAAAAACGGTGTTTTGTATGCTTTTGCATGCTTAAAACAGCAATTTTATCTTGATTTCACCAACATCAGCCATTATACATGACAGAAACATGAATATGACAGTTTAAATACTTGAAAACAGCATTTTGTATGTTTTTGCAAGCTGAAAACCGCTATTTTATCTTGATTTTGCAAACATAAGCCATTACACACGACATATACATGAATATGACAGTTTGTATAGTTAAAAACGGTGTTTTGTATGCTTTTGCATGCTTAAAACAGCAATTTTATATTGATTTCACCAACATTAGCCATTATACACGACAGAAACATGAATATGACAGTCTAAATACTTGAAAACAGCAATTTTTATGTTTTTGCAAGCTGAAAACCGCTATTTTATCTTGATTTTGCAAACATAAGCCATTACACACGACATATATATGAATATGACAGTTTGTATACTTAAAAACGGTGTTTTGTATGCTTTTGCATGCTTAAAACTGCAATTTTATCTTGATTTCACCAACATTAGCCATTATACACAACAGAAACTTGAATATGACAGTTTAAATACTTGAAAACAGCATTTTGTATGTTCTTGCAAGCTGAAAGCAGCTATTTTATCTTGATTTTGCAAACATAAGCCATTACACACGATATATACATGAATATGACAGTTTGTATACTTAAAAACGGTGTTTTGTATGCTTTTGCATGCGCTTAATACAGCAATTTTATCTTGATTTCACCAACATTAGCCATTATACACGACAGAAACATAAATATGACAGTTTAAATACTTGAAAACAGCATTTTGTATGTTTTTGCAATCTGAAAACAGCTATTTTGTCTTGATTTTGCAAACATAAGCCATTACACTCGACATATACATGAATATGACAGTTTGTATACTTAAAAACGGTGTTTTGTATGCTTTTGCATGCTTAAAACAGCAATTTTAATTTGATTTCACCAATATTAGCCATTATACACGACAGAAACATGAATATGACAGTTTAAATACTTGAAAACAGCATTTTGTAAGTTTTTGCAAGCTGAGAACAGCTATTTTATCTTGATTTTGCAAACATAAGCCATTACACACGACTTTTACATGAATATGACAGTTTGTATACTTAAAAACAGTGTTTTGTATGCTTTTGCATGCTTAAAACTGCAATTTTATCTTGATTTCACCAACATTAGCCAATATACACGACAGAAACATAAATATGTCAGTTTAAATACTTGAAAACAGCATTTTGTATGTTTTTGCAAGCTGAAAACAGCTATTTTATTTTGATTTTGCAAACATAAGCCACTACACACGACACATACATGAATATGACAGTTTGTATACTTAAAAACGGTGTTTTGTATGCTTTTGCATGCTTGAAACTGCAATTTTATCTTGATTTCACCAACATTAGCCATCATACACGACAGAAAATTGAATATGATAGTTTAAATACTTGAAAACAGAATTAAGTATGTTTTTGCAAGCTGAAAACCCTATTTTATCTTGATTTTGCAAACATAAGCCATTACACATGACATATACATGAATATGACAGTTTGTATACTTAAAAACGGTGTTTTGTATGCTTTTGCATGCTTAAAACAGCAATTTTATCTTGATTTCACAAACATTATCCATTATACACGACAGAAACATGAATATGACAGTTTAAATATTAGAAAACAGCATTTTGTAAGTTTGTGCAAGCTGAAAACAGCTATTTTATCTTGATTTTGCAAACATAAGCCATTACACACGACATTTACATGAATATGACAGTTTGTATACTTAAAAACCGTGTTTTGTATGCTTTTGCATGCTTAAAACTGCAATTTTATCTTGATTTCACCAACATTAGCCATTATACACGACAGAAACCTGAATATGACAGTTTAAATACTTGAAAACAGCATTTTGTATGTTTTTGCAAACTGAAAACAGCTATTTTATCTTGATTTTGCAAACATAAGCCATTCACACGACACATACATGAATATGACAGTTTGTATACTTAAAAACGGTGTTTTGTATGCTTTTGCATGTTTAAAACTGCAATTTTATCTTGATTTCACCAACATTAGCCATTATACACGACAGAAACATGAATATGACAGTTTAAATACTTGAAAACGGCATTTTGTATGTTTTTGCAAGCTGAAAACACCTATTTTATCTTGATTTTGCAATCATAAGCCATTACACGACATATACATGAATATGACAGTTTGTATACTTAAAGACGATGTTTTGTATGCTTTTGCATGCTTAAATTAGCAATTTTATCTTGATTTCACCAACATTAGCCATTAAACACGACAGAAACATGATTATGACAGTTTAAATACTTCAAAACAGCATTTTGTATGTTTTTGCAGGCTGAAAACATCTATTTTATCTTGATTTTGCAAACATAAGCCATTACACACGACATATACATGAATATGACAGTTTGTATACTTAAAAACGGTGTTTTGTATGCTTTTGCATGCTTAAAGCAGCAATTTTTTCTTGATTTCACCAACATTAGCCATT
>CAWWDY010001427.1:0-36221 GCA_963942605.1 Poecilus cupreus
AGCATGCAAAAGCATACAAAATACCGTTTTCAAGTATTTAAACTGTCATATTCATGTATATGTCGTGTGTAATGGCTTATGTTTGCAAAGTCAAGATAAAATAGCTGTTTTCAGCTTACAAAAACATACAAAAGGCTGTTTTCAAGTATTTAAACTGTTATATTAATGTTTCTGTCGTGTATAATAGCTAATATTGGTGAAAGCAAGATAAAAATGCTGTTTTAAGCATGCAAAAGCATACAAAACACCGTTTTCAAGTATTTAAACTGTCATATTCATGTATATGTCGTGTGTAATGGCTTATGTTTGGAAAATCAAGATAAAATAGCTGTTTTCAGCTTGCAAAAACATACAAAATGCTGTTTTCAAATATTTAAACTGTCATATTCATGTTTCTGTCGTGTATAATAGCTAATGTTGGTGAAAGCAAGACAAAAATGCTGTTTTAAGCATGCAAAAGCATACAAAACACCGTTTTCAAGTATTTAAACTGTCATATTCATGTAAATGTCGTGTGTAATGGCTTATGTTTACAAAATCAAGATAAAATAGCTGTTTTCAGCTTGCAAAAACATACAAAATGCTGTTTTCAAGTATTTAAATTGTCATATTTATGTTTCTGTCGTGTATAATAGCTAATGTTGGTGAAAGCAAGATAAAAATGCTGTTTTAAGCATGCAAAAGCATACAAAACACCGTTTTCAAGTATTTAAACTGTCATATTCATGTATATGTCGTATGTAATGGCTTATGTTTGCAAAATCAAGATAAAATAGCTGTTTTCAGCTTGCAAAAACATACAAAATGCTGTTTTCAAATATTTAAACTGTCATATTCATGTTTCTGTCGTGTATAATAGCTAATGTTGGTGAAAGCAAGACAAAAATGCTGTTTTAAGCATGCAAAAGCATACAAAACACCGTTTTCAAGTATTTAAACTGTCATATTCATGTATATGTCGTGTGTAATGGCTTATGTTTGGAAAATCAAGATAAAAATGCTGTTTTAAGCATGCAAAAGCATACAAAACACCGTTTTCAAGTATTTAAACTGTCATATTCATGTTTCTGTCGTGTATAATAGCTAATGTTGGTGAAAGCAAGACAAAAATGCTGTTTTAAGCATGCAAAAGCATACAAAACATTTTTTCAAGTATTTAAACTGTCATATTCATGTATATGTCGTGTGTAATGGCTTATGTTTGCAAAATCAAGATAAAATAGTTGTTTTCAGCTTGCAAAAACATACAAAATGCTGTTTTCAAGTATTTAAACTGTCATATTCATGTTTCTGTCGTGTGTAATAGCTAATGTTGGTGAAAGCAAGATAAAAATGCTGTTTTAAGCATGCAAAAGCATACAAAACACCGTTTTCAAGTATTTAAACTGTCATATTCATGTTTCTGTCGTGTATAATTGCTAATGTTGGTGAAAGCAAGATAAAAATGCTGTTTTAAGCATGCAAAAGCATACAAAACACGGTTTTCAAGTATTTAAACTGTCATATTCATGTAAATGTCGTGTGTAATGGCTTATGTTTGCAAAGTCTAGATAAAATAGCTGTTTTCAGCTTACAAAAACATACAAAATGCTGTTTTCAAGTATTTAAACTGTCATATTCATGTTTCTGTCGTGTATAATAGCTAATATTGGTGAAAGCAAGATAAAAATGCTGTTTTAAACACGCAAAAGAATACAAAACACCGTTTTCAAGTATTTAAACTGTCATATTAATGTATATGTCGTGTGTAATGGCTTATGTTTGGAAAATCAAGATAAAAATGCTGTTTTAAGCATGCAAAAGCATACAAAACACCGTTTTCAAATATTTGAACTGTCATATTCATGTTTCTGTCGTGTATAATAGCTAATGTTGGTGAAAGCAAGATAAAAATGCTGTTTTAAGCATGCAAAAGCATACAAAACACGGTTCTCAAGTAACTAAACTGTCATATTCATGTATATGTCGTGTGTAATGGCTTATGTTTGCAAAGTCAAGATAAAATAGCTGTTTTCAGCTTACAAAAACATACAAAAGGCTGTTTTCAAGTATTTAAACTGTTATATTCATGTTTCTGTCGTGTATAATAGCTAATATTGGTGAAAGCAAGATAAAAATGCTGTTTTAAGCATGCAAAAGCATACAAAACACCGTTTTCAAGTATTTAAACTGTCATATTCATGTATATGTCGTGTGTAATGGCTTATGTTTGGAAAATCAAGATAAAAATGCTGTTTTAAGCATGCAAAAGCATACACAACACCGTTTTCAAGTATTTAAACTGTCGTATTCATGTTTCTGTAGTGTATAATAGCTAATGTTGGTGAAAGCAAGACAAAAATGCTGTTTTAAGCATGCAAAAGCATACAAAACACCGTTTTCAAGTATTTAAACTGTCATATTCATGTATATGTCGTGTGTAATGGCTTATGTTTGCAAAATCAAGATAAAATAGCTGTTTTCAGCTTGCAAAAACATACAAAATGCTGTTTTCAAGTATTTAAATTGTCATATTTATGTTTCTGTCGTGTATAATAGCTAATGTTGGTGAAAGCAAGATAAAAATGCTGTTTTAAGCATGCAAAAGCATACAAAACACCGTTTTCAAGTATTTAAACTGTCATATTCATGTATATGTCGTATGTAATGGCTTATGTTTGCAAAATCAAGATAAAATAGCTGTTTTCAGCTTGCAAAAACATACAAAATGCTGTTTTCAAATATTTAAACTGTCATATTCATGTTTCTGTCGTGTATAATAGCTAATGTTGGTGAAAGCAAGACAAAAATGCTGTTTTAAGCATGCAAAAGCATACAAAACACCGATTTCAAGTATTTAAACTGTCATATTCATGTATATGTCGTGTGTAATGGCTTATGTTTGGAAAATCAAGATAAAAATGCTGTTTTAAGCATGCAAAAGCATACAAAACACCGTTTTCAAGTATTTAAACTGTCATATTCATGTTTCTGTCGTGTATAATAGCTAATGTTGGTGAAAGCAAGACAAAAATGCTGTTTTAAGCATGCAAAAGCATGCAAAACATTTTTTCAAGTATTTAAACTGTCATATTCATGTATATGTCGTGTGTAATGGCTTATGTTTGCAAAATCAAGATAAAATAGTTGTTTTCAGCTTGCAAAAACATACAAAATGCTGTTTTCAAGTATTTAAACTGTCATATTCATGTTTCTGTCGTGTGTAATAGCTAATGTTGGTGAAAGCAAGATAAAAATGCTGTTTTAAGCATGCAAAAGCATACAAAACACCGTTTTCAAGTATTTAAACTGTCATATTCATGTTTCTGTCGTGTATAATAGCTAATGTTGGTGAAAGCAAGACAAAAATGCTGTTTTAAGCATGCAAAAACATACAAAACAGCGTTTTCAAGTATTTAAACTGTCATATTCATGTTTCTGTCGTGTATAATAGCTAATATTGGTGAAAGCAAGATAAAAATGCTGTTTTAAGCATGCAAAAGCATACAAAACACCGTTTTCAAGTATTTAAACTGTCATATTCATGTTTCTGTCATGTATAATAGCTAATGTTGGTGAAAGCAAGACAAAAATGCTGTTTTAAGCATGCAAAAGCATACAAAACACCGTTTTCAAGTATTTAAACTGTCATATTCATGTATATGTCGTGTGTAATGGCTTATGTTTGCAAAATCAAGATAAAATAGCTGTTTTCAGCTTGCAAAAACATACAAAATGCTGTTTTCATGTATTTAAACTGTTATATTCATGTTTCTGTCGTGTATAATAGCTAATCCTGGTGAAAGCAAGATAAAAATGCTGTTTTAAGCATGCAAAAGCATACAAAACACCGTTTTCAAGTATTTAAACTGTCATATTCAGGTATATGTCGTGTGTAATGGCTTATGTTTGGAAAATCAAGATAAAAATGCTGTTTTAAGCATGCAAAAGCATACACAACACCGTTTTCAAGTATTTAAACTGTCATATTCATGTTTCTGTAGTGTATAATAGCTAATGTTGGTGAAAGCAAGACAAAAATGCTGTTTTAAGCATGCAAAAGCATACAAAACACCGTTTTCAAGTATTTAAACTGTCATATTCATGTATATGTCGTGTGTAATGGCATATGTTTGCAAAATCAAGATAAAATAGTTGTTTTCAGCTTGCAAAAACATACAAAATGCTGTTTTCAAGTATTTAAATTGTCATATTTATGTTTCTGTCGTGTATAAAGCTAATGTTGGTGAAAGCAAGATAAAAATGCTGTTTTAAGCATGCAAAAGCATACAAAACACAGTTTTCAAGTATTTAAACTGTCATATTCATGTATATGTCGTATGTAATGGCTTATGTTTGCAAAATCAAGATAAAATAGCTGTTTTCAGCTTGCAAAAACATACAAAATGCTGTTTTCAAATATTTAAACTGTCATATTCATGTTTCTGTCGTGTATAATAGCTAATGTTGGTGAAAGCAAGACAAAAATGCTGTTTTAAGCATGCAAAAGCATACAAAACACCGTTTTCAAGTATTTAAACTGTCATATTCATGTTTCTGGCGTGTATAATAGTTAATGTTGGTGAAAGCAAGACAAAAATGCTGTTTTAAGCATGCAAAAGCATACAAAACACCGTTTTCAAGTATTTAAACTGTCATATTCATGTATATGTCGTGTGTAATGGCTTATGTTTGCAAAATCAAGATAAAATAGTTGTTTTCAGCTTGCAAAAACATACAAAATGCTGTTTTCAAGTATTTAAACTGTCATATTCATGTTTCTGTCGTGTATAATAGCTAATGTTGGTGAAAGCAAGACAAAAATGCTGTTTTAAGCATGCAAAAGCATACAAAACAGCGTTTTCAAGTATATAAACTGTCATATTCATATTTCTGTTATGTATAATAGCTAATGTTGGTGAAAGCAAGATAAAAATGCTGTTTTAAGCATGCAAAAGCATACAAAACACCGTTTTCAAGTATTTAAACTGTCATATTCTGATATGAACTGTTGTGCGGAATAGACGTGTTGAAGAAGGCTCTGAATTAAAATTTTGAATTAAAGAAACTAACACTAATACTGCCATTTGATCTCGTTTCTTGAGTTGTGCTATTAAATAAAAACTTCAATAATGAGTAGTACACGTAACACGAACATTGCTACCATCGTCCAGGAAGCAGTCACCAAGTTCCTGGAAGATGAAAATATCATCTCCATGTTCGCTGAAAAAATATTTGCTAAAGTAAAGGCCCAGCTTGACGCACAACGAGACCACTATGAGAAGATTATTGAGGGTATGGCTCATGAAAACAAGGTATTGCAAGACCAACTTGACCAACAGGAACAATACTCCAGAAGAAATTGTATACGAATTTTTGGTCTGCCGGAGGACTCGAATAATGAAAGTGCTGAAAAAACAGAACTCAAGGTATGTGCAGTGTTTAAAACTAACTTATCACTTGCTGTTAATTCATCGGACATTGATCGTTGTCACCGTGTTGGAAAAATATCTAAGAACTCAAAGAAACCTCGCCCAATAATAGTTAAATTTGTTTCCTACAAATCTCGGGATTTAGTTATTAAATCTCGGAAACTACTAAAAGGTTCTAAAATATCTATTAAGGAAGATTTAACTAAAAAACGAGTGAAAATTGTAACGGCTGCTGCCGAAAAATATGGTTTCAAAAATGTGTGGACACATGACGGAAATATATTTGTTAACGCAGGTGACAGTAATAAGCCGATAAAAATCACATGTGTCAGTGATCTAAACATCTAAGTGTATTTTTTCTGCTGATTAATCTTTATTTATATAAACCAGAGCTGCTTCAATTTAAACCTATTCGTTGTATATTCTACTGTACCAATTCTTTTGTGTACCAAAGTGTTCATTTACTTCTTTTTAGTTAATCAAACCTCATTCAACCTGCATCTTGCCACTTACTCAGCTGGTTACTTAGTTTGAATGACGTTTGTTAATTAAAATCAACTGTTTATTTGAAGGTTACGCTAAAATCTGAACCTTTGTGTTTATACGTATATTTCTTTTGTTATATTTTATTTACAAATAATATATGAATTATTTCAGTTTTGTACATATTAATGTAAGATCTTTATTCACTGAGTTTGATGTATTAAAATATCATATTCTCCAATATAATTATGATGTGATCGGTATAACGGAAACGTGGTTAAGTAGTATTATTGACTCTGATGCTGTGTGTATACAAAATTATTCTTTAATACGCTGTGACAGAGAGACACGCGGTGGAGGCGTGGCCATTTATATTAAATCTTCACTGAAGTATAGTTTAACTCACAGTGGTATCTCTAATAATTTTGAACAACTTTGGATCACATTAAAAATAAAAAATTTATCTTTTGCCTTTGGTGTTATATACAGGCCACCTAAAGGCAACTGTCTCTCATTTCTTGATGAACTCGAAACTCAATACTCTTCAGTGTTAGTCAACCATGACTATATAGTTACAGCTGGAGATGTAAATATAAATATGCTTAAAGCAGAGAATAATATTGTATCAAAATTTAATGAAATATTAGAGAGTTTTTCTTTAAAACAGATAATAAATGAACCTACTAGAATAACTAATAACAGCATTAGCCTACTTGACGTTATTATAACAAATTGTAATATAATTCATTCTCACGGTACTCTTAATTTACATATATCAGATCACTGTCTTGTTTACTTGTATATCAACGTATCCAAATGTCCCGAACCTCCCAAATTCATAACTTTCCGTGATTTTAAGAATTTTGATTTCAGTATATTTTCTCTTGATTTAATGTCTTTAAATTTAGACTACATATACAATCTTAACACCGTTGATGAGAAAGTAAATTATTTAACAAGTTGTTTGTTGGATTTATTTAATTATCATGCACCTTTAAAAACAATTAAAGCTAGACCCAAGAAAGTACCATGGATTACTGATACTATAAAAGAAATGATGAAATTACGTGATAATGCTTTATTGAGATATAAAAACAGTAAACTTATATCGCATTGTGATTATTATAAGGAGCTACGTAATTACACCACTGCAGCTATACGTCGCGAAAAGAAAGCATTCTTAGAGCATAAATTTCATTCATCTAGTAGCCGAAATACATGGTCGAATTTGCGTCATCTGGGCATTCATCCTAAGACGAATACAGCTATTCCTAGTCAACTAGGTGATGCTGAGCTAATAAATAATTACTTCACACAACAATTTACCATTGATAGACCACCACCTGAATTATTAGATTTTTATAATAATACTAGAATTACTGATGGCAATCCTGAATTCTCCTTTAATCTATGCGATGAATCAGAGGTTGATAAAATAATCCATTCTCTTAAAAGCAAGGCAGTTGGCATTGATGGGCTGTCCATCACAATGATTAATTTATGTACTCCCTTCATTACTCCTTTCCTTGTCCACATCTTCAACTTTTGTCTACTTCATTCTACAGTACCATTACAATGGAAAATATCACTCATATCTCCTATTCCCAAAAACAAATCACCATCATCTCTTAGTGATCTTAGACCTATCAGCATCCTTCCTGTGTTTTCCAAAATATTCGAGAAACTATTATACGCTCGATTGCTGGCATTTTGTGATTCTTTGCTGCCTGCCACGCAATCTGGGTTTAGAAAAGGCTATAGTACTACAACTGCTCTTACTCATCTAACCAATGATATTATGTTAGCTAATGATTCTGGCAAACTTACCACTTTAGTTCTTCTCGATTATAGTAAAGCCTTCGATACTATTAGCCATTCTCTCTTGACTGCAAAGCTTCATTATTTTAATTTTAGCAATAATGCAATCACACTGTTAAATTCATATTTTAGTAATAGGCAACAAGCAGTGAAATTAAAAAACCTCACTTCCTCTTTACTTCCCGTCACCTCGGGTGTTCCTCAAGGATCTATCCTTGGTCCTCTACTCTACTCCCTTTATACTTCGGACCTCCATAACGTGCTAAATTATTGTTCCGTTCATTTTTATGCAGACGATACACAACTATATATCTCTTGTCCACCTGGTGATGTAGTTGAGACTGTCAACTTAATTAATATAGATTTAAATAATTTAATTGAACTATCACACCAACATTCTCTGCGCATTAATCCTTCTAAGTCCTCTGTTATGTTGTTTGGTCCTAAAGATGCGCGGCTTGCAGCAGAAAAATATATAAATGTCAAAATTAATGATTCACCGCTATCATTAACCCACAGTTCTAAAAATCTAGGTCTTCTTATAGATAACGATTTACGTTTCTCTGAAAACACTACCTCCCTTATCCAAAATTCTTTCTCCATCCTAAAATCCCTTTGGCAGCACCGAGATTATTTAAATACAAACCTGAAATCTATGCTTGTCAACTCCCTCATACTTTCTCGTTTTGATTACTGTGATGTTGTTTATGGTTCACATTTGGATCATTTTCAGAAGCAACGTATTCAAAAGGTCCAAAATGCTTGCATTCGCTTCATTTTTAATTTACGTAAATACGACCATGTTTCTGCCAAAATTAAACAACTTGGGTGGTTAAATATGTCCAACAGACGTCAACTACATTTTTTATGTTTTGTTCATAAAATATTGACTTCAAAAACTCCTCCATATCTCTTACGTCATCTGAAATATCGTGGTTCCTTACATTCTCTCAACATGCGTTCTAAGTCCATCTTACATACTCCCAAATTTTCCACCTCCCGCTTTAAGTCTAGCTTTTCCTATACCGCTCCTAAATTGTATAATGCTGTACCTGAAAATATAAAAAACTCAAATTTGCCTACATTTAAGCGCATCCTGAAGAATGAATTATATAAACACCAATTGTAACAGAAATATATCTCTCTGTTAATTTTGATTATGTTTCCTTCAATTGTATTTGATTTTGATTTTGAACACTAATTTCATTTTATGTAATCCATGCACAAATTATATATTAAGTTATTATGCATTGTAATGGTTAAGTGTAAGACCAGCTTTAAGCTGAACTTCGCCATTAATAAAAAGGAATTTATTATTATTATTATTATATTCATGTTTTGTCATGTATAATAGCTAATGTTGGTGAAAGCAAGACAAAAATGCTGTTTTAAGCATGCAAAAGCATACAAAACACCGTTTTCAAGTATTTAAACTGTCATATTCATGTTTCTGTAGTGTATAATAGCTAATGTTGGTGAAAGCAAGACAAAAATGCTGTTTTAAGCATGCAAAAGCATACAAAACACCGTTTTCAAGTATTTAAACTGTCATATTCATGTATATGTCGTGTGTAATGGCTTATGTTTGCAAAATCAAGATAAAATAGCTGTTTTCAGCTTGCAAAAACATACAAAATGCTGTTTTCAAGTACTTAAACTGTTATATTCATGTTTCTGTCGTGTATAATAGCTAATATTGGTGAAAGCAAGATAAAAATGCTGTTTTAAGCATGCAAAAGCATACAAAACATCGTTTTCAAGTATTTAAACTGTCATATTCATGTATATGTCGTATGTAATGGCTTATGTTTGCAAAATCAAGATAAAATAGCTGTTTTCAGCTTGCAAAAACATACAAAATGCTGTTTTCAAATATTTAAACTGTCATATTCATGTTTCTGTCGTGTATAATAGCTAATGTTGGTGAAAGCAAGACAAAAATGCTGTTTTAAGCATGCAAAAGCATACAAAACACCGTTTTCAAGTATTTAAACTGTCATATTCATGTATATGTCGTGTGTAATGGCTTATGTTTGGAAAATCAAGATAAAAATGCTGTTTTAAGCATGCAAAAGCATACAAAACACGGTTTTCAAGTATTTAAACGGTCATATTCATGTAAATGTCGTGTGTAATGGATTATGTTTGCAAAGTCTAGATAAAATAGCTATTTTCAGCTTACAAAAACATACAAAATGCTGTTTTCAAGTATTTAAACTGTCATATTCATGTTTCTGTCGTGTATAATAGCTAATATTGGTGAAAGCAAGATAAAAATGCTGTTTTAAGCATGCAAAAGCATACAAAACACCGTTTTCAAGTATTTAAACTGTCATATTCATGTTTCTGTCATGTATAATAGCTAATGTTGGTGAAAGCAAGACAAAAATGCTGTTTTAAGCATGCAAAAGCATACAAAATACCGTTTTCAAGTATTTAAACTGTCATATTCATGTATATGTCGTGTGTAATGGCTTATGTTTAGAAAATCAAGATAAAAATGCTGTTTTAAGCATGCAAAAGCATACACAACACCGTTTTCAAGTATTTAAACTGTCATATTCATGTTTCTGTAGTGTATAATAGCTAATGTTGGTGAAAGCAAGACAAAAATGCTGTTTTAAGCATGCAAAAGCATACAAAACACCGTTTTCAAGTATTTAAACTGTCATATTCATGTATATGTCGTGTGTAATGGCTTATGTTTGCAAAATCAAGATAAAATAGCTGTTTTCAGCTTGCAAAAACATACAAAATGCTGTTTTCAAGTATTTAAATTGTCATATTTATGTTTCTGTCGTGTATAATAGCTAATGTTGGTGAAAGCAAGATAAAAATGCTGTTTTAAGCATGCAAAAGCATACAAAACACCGTTTTCAAGTATTTAAACTGTCATATTCATGTATATGTCGTATGTAATGGCTTATGTTTGCAAAATCAAGATAAAATAGCTGTTTTCAGCTTGCAAAAACATACAAAATGCTGTTTTCAAATATTTAAACTGTCATATTCATGTTTCTGTCGTGTATAATAGCTAATGTTGGTGAAAGCAAGACAAAAATGCTGTTTTAAGCATGCAAAATCATACAAAACACCGTTTTCAAGTATTTAAACTGTCATATTCATGTATATGTCGTGTGTAATGGCTTATGTTTGGAAAATCAAGATAAAAATTTTGTTTTAAGCATGCAAAAGCATACAAAACACCGTTTTCAAGTATTTAAACTGTCATATTCATGTTTCTGTCGTGTATAATAGCTAATGTTGGTGAAAGCAAGACAAAAATGCTGTTTTAAGCATGCAAAAGCATACAAAACACCGTTTTCAAGTATTTAAACTGTCATATTCATGTATATGTCGTGTGTAATGGCTTATGTTTGCAAAATCAAGATAAAATAGTTGTTTTCAGCTTGCAAAAACATACAAAATGCTGTTTTCAAGTATTTAAATTGTCATACCTATGTTTCTGTCGTGTATAATAGCTAATGTTGGTGAAAGCAAGATAAAAATGCTGTTTTAAGCATGCAAAAGCATACAAAACACCGCTTTCAAGTATGCAAACTGTCATATTCATGTATATGTGTGTGTAATGGCTTATGTTTGCAAAATCAAGATAAAATAGCTCTTTTCAGCTTGCAAAAACATACAAAATGCTGTTTTCAAGTATTTAAACTGTCATATTCATGTTTCTGTCGTGTATAATAGCTAATGTTGGTGAAAGCAAGACAAAAATGCTGTTTTAAGCATGCAAAAGCATACAAAACAGCGTTTTCAAGTATATAAACTGTCATATTCATGTTTCTGTCGTGTGTAATGGCTTATGTTTGGAAAATCAAGATAAAAATGCTGTTTTAAGCTTGCAAAAGCATACAAAACACCGTTTTCAAGTATTTAAATTGTCATATTCATGTTTCTGTCGTGTATAATAGCTAATGTTGGTGAAAGCAAGATAAAAATGCTGTTCTAAGCATGCAAAAGCATACAAAACACCGTTTTCAAGTATTTATACTGTCATATTCATGTTTCTGTCGCGTATAATAGCTCATGTTGGTGAAAGAAAGTTAAAAATGCTGTTTTAAGCATGCAAAAGCATACAAAACACCGTTTTTAAGTATTTAAACTGTCATATTCATGTATATGTCGTGTGTAATGGCTTATGTTTGCAAAATCAAGATAAAATATCTGTTTTCAGCTTGCAATAACATACAAAATGCTGTTTTCAAGTATTTAAACTGTCATATTTATGTTTCTGTCGTGTATAATAGCTAATGGTGGTGAAAGCAAGACAAAAATGCTGTTTTAAGCATGCAAAAGCATACAAAACAGCGTTTTCAAGTATTTAAACTGTCTTATTCATGTTTCTGTCGTGTGTAATGGCTTATGTTTGGAAAATCAAGATAAAAATGCTGTTTTAAGCTTGCAAAAGCATACAAAACACCGTTTTCAAGTATTTAAATTGTCATATTCATGTTTCTGTCGTGTATAATAGCTAATGTTGGTGAAAGCAAGATAAAAATGCTGTTTTAGCATGCAAAAGCATACAAAACACCGTTTTCAAGTATTTAAACTGTCATATTCATGTATATGTCGTGTGTAATGGCTTATGTTTGCAAAATCAAGATAAAATTGCTGTTTTCAGCTTGCAAAAACATTCAAAATGCTGTTTTCAAGTATTTAAACTGTCATATTCATGTTTCTGTCGTGTATAATAGCTACTGTTGGTGAATTTCAAGTATTTAAACTGTCATATTCATGTATATGTCGTGTGTAATGGCTTATGTTTGCTAAATAAAAATAAAATAGCTGTTTTCAGCTTGCAAAAACATACAAAATGCTGTATTAAAATATTTAAACTGTCATATTCATGTTTCTGTCGTGTATAATAGCTAATGTTGGTGAAAGCAAGATAAAAATGCTGTTTTAAGCATGCAAAAGCATATAAAACACGGTTTTCAAGTATTTAAACTGTCGTATTCATGTAAATGTCGTGTGTAATGGCTTATATTTGCAAAATCAAGATAAAAAAGCTGTATTCAGCTTGCAAAAACATACAAAATGCTGTTTTCAAGTATTTAAACTGTCATATTCATGTTTCTGTCGTGTATAATAGCCAATGTTGGTGAAAACAAGACAAAAATGCTGTTTTAAGCATGCAAAAGCATACAAAACACCGTTTTCAAGTATTTAACCTGTCATATTCATGTTTCTGTCGTGTATAATAGCTAATGTTGGTGAAAGCAAGACAAAAATGCTGTTTTAAGCATTCAAAAGCATACAAAACACCGTTTTCAAGTATTTAAACTGTCATATTCATGTATATGTCGTGTGTAATGACTTATGTTTGCAAAATCAAGATAAAATAGCTGTTTTCAGCTTGCAAAAACATACAAAATGCTGTTTTCAAGTATTTAAATTGTCGTATTCATGTTTCTGTCGTGTATAATAGCTAATGTTTGCAAAATCAAGATAAAATTGCTGTTTTCAGCTTGCAAAAACATACAAAATGCTGTTTTTAAGTATTAAAACTGTCATATTCATGTTTCTGTCGTGTATAATAGCTATTGTTGGTGAAAGCAAGATAAAAATGCTGTTTTAAAAATACAAAAGCAAACAAAACACCGTTTTCAAGTATTTAAACTGTCATATTCATGTATATGTCGTGTGTAATGGATTATGTTTGCTAAATCAAGATAAAATAGCTGTTTTCAGCTTGCAAAAACATACAAAATGCTGTATTCAAATATTTAAACTGCCATATTCATGTTTCTGTCGTGTATAATAGCTAATGTTGGTGAAAGCAAGACAAAAATGCTGTTTTAAGCATGCAAAAGCATACAAAACACCGTTTTCAAGTATTTAAACTGTCATATTCATGTATATGTCGTGTGTAATGGCTTATGTTTGCAAAATCAAGATAAAATTGCTGTTTTCAGCTTGCAAAAACATACAAAATGCTGTTTTCAAGTATTTAAACTGTCATATTCATGTTTCTGTCGTGTATAATAGCTAATGTTAGTGAAAGCAAGATAAAAATGCTGTTTTAAGCATACAAAAGCATACAAAACACCGTTTTCAAGTATTTAAACTGTCATATTCATGTATATGTCGTGTGTAATGGCTTATGTTTGCTAAATCAAGATAAAATAAATGTTTTCAGCTTGCAAAAACATACAAAATGCTGTATTCAAATATTTAAACTGTCATATTCATGTTTCTGTCGTGTATAATAGCTAATGTTGGTGAAAGCAAGATAAAAATGCTGTTTTAAGCATGCAAAAGCTCACAAAACACGGTTTTCAAGTATTTAAACTGTCATATTCATGTAAATGTCGTGTGTAATGGCTTATGTTTGCAAAATCAAGATAAAATAGCTGTTTTCAGCTTGCAAAAACATACAAAACACCGTTTTCAAGTATTTAAACTGTCATATTTATGTATACGTCGTATGTAATGGCTTATGTTTGCAAAATCAAGATAAAGTAGCTGTTTTCAGCTTGCAAAAATATACAAAATGCTGTTTTCAAGTATTTAAACTGTCATATTCATGTATATGTCGTGTGTAATGGCTTATGTTTGGAAAATCAAGATAAAAATGCTGTTTTAAGCATGCAAAAGCATACAAAACACCGTTTTCAAGTATTTAAACTGTCATATTCATGTTTCTGTCGTGTACAATAGCTAATGTTGGTGAAAGCAAGACAAAAATGCTGTTTTAAGCATTCAAAAGCATACAAAACACCGTTTTCAAGTATTTAAACTGTCATATTCATGTATATGTCGTGTGCAATGGCTTATGTTTGCAAAATCAAGATAAAATAGCTGTTTTCAGCTTGCAAAAACATACAAAATGCTGTTTTCAAGTATTTAAATTGTCATATTCATGTTTCTGTCGTGTATAATAGCTAATGTTGGTGAAAGCAAGATAAAAATGCTGTTTTAAGCATGCAAAAGCATATAAAACACCGTTTTCAAGTTTTTAACTGTCATATTCATGTATATGTAGTGTGTAATGGCTTATGTTTGCAAAATCAAGATAAAATTGCTGTTTTCAGCTTGCAAAAACATACAAAATGCTGTTTTTAAGTATTAAAACTGTCATATTCATGTTTCTGTCGTGTATAATAGCTACTGTTGGTGAAAGCAAGATAAAAATGCTGTTTTAAGCATACAAAAGCAAACAAAACACCGTTTTCAAGTATTTAAACTGTCATATTCATGTATATGTCGTGTGTAATGGCTTATGTTTGCTAAATCAAGATAAAATAGCTGTTTTCAGCTTGCAAAAACATACAAAATGCTGTATTCAAATATTTAAACTGTCATATTCATGTTTCTGTCGTGTATAATAGCTAATGTTGGTGAAAGCAAGACAAAAATGCTGTTTTAAGCATGCAAAAGCATACAAAACACCGTTTTCAAGTATTTAAACTGTCATATTCATGTATATGTCGTGTGTAATGGCTTATGTTTGCAAAATCAAGATAAAATTGCTGTTTTCAGCTTGCAAAAACATACAAAATGCTGTTTTCAAGTATTTAAACTGTCATATTCATGTTTCTGTCGTGTATAATAGCTAATGTTAGTGAAAGCAAGATAAAAATGCTGTTTTAAGCATACAAAAGCATACAAAACAACGTTTTCAAGTATTTAAACTGTCATATTCATGTATATGTCGTGTGTAATGGCTTATGTTTGCTAAATCAAGATAAAATAGCTGTTTTCAGCTTGTAAGAACATACAAAAAGCTGTATTCAAATATTTAAAGTGTCATATTCATGTTTCTGTCGTGTATAATAGCTAATGTTGGTGAAAGCAAGATAAAAATGCTGTTTTAAGCATGCAAAAGCATACAAAACACCGTTTTCAAGTATTTAAACTGTCGTATTCATGTATATGTCGTATGTAATGGCTTATGTTTGCAAAATCAAGATAAAATAGCTGTTTTCAGCTTGCAAAAACATACAAAATGCTGTTTTCAAATATTTAAACTGTCATATTCATGTTTCTGTCGTGTATAATAACTAATGTTGGTGAAAGCAAGACAAAAATGCTGTTTTAAGCATGCAAAAGCATACAAAACACCGTTTTCAAGTATTTAAACTGTCATATTCATGTATATGTCGTGTGTAATGGCTTATGTTTGGAAAATCAAGATAAAAATGTTGTTTTAAGCATGCAAAAGCATACAAAACACCGTTTTCAAGTATTTAAACTGTCATATTCGTGTTTCTGTCGTGTATAATAGCTAATGTTGGTGAAAGCAAGACAAAAATGCTGTTTTAAGCATGCAAAAGCATACAAAACACCGTTTTCAAGTATTTAAACTGTCATATTCATGTATATGTCGTGTGTAATGGCTTATGTTTGCAAAATCAAGATAAAATAGTTGTTTTCAGCATGCAAAAACATACAAAATGCTGTTTTCAAGTATTTAAACTGTCATATTCATGTTTCTTTCGTGTGTAATAGCTAATGTTGGTGAAAGCAAGATAAAAATGCTGTTTTAAGCATGCAAAAGCATACAAAACACCGTTTTCAAGTATTTAAACTGTCATATTCATGTAAATGTCGTGTGTAATGGCTTATGTTTGCAAAGTCTTGATAAAATAGCTGTTTTCAGCTTGCAAAAACATACAAAATGCTGTTTTCAAGTATTTAAACTGTCATATTCATGTTTCTGTCGTGTATAATAGCTAATGTTGGTGAAAGCAAGATAAAAATGCTGTTTTAAGCATTCAAAAGCATGCAAAACACCGTTTTCAAGTATTTAAACTGTCATATTCATGTATATGTCGTGTGTAATGGCTTATGTTTGCAAAATCAAGATAAAATAGTTGTTTTCAGCATGCAAAAACATACAAAATGCTGTTTTCAAGTATTTAAACTGTCATATTCATGTTTCTTTCGTGTGTAATAGCTAATGTTGGTGAAAGCAAGATAAAAATGCTGTTTTAAGCATGCAAAAGCATACAAAACACCGTTTTTAAGTATTTAAACTATCTTATTCATGTATATGTCGTGTGTAATGGCTTATGTTTGCAAAATCAAGATAAAATAGCTCTTTTCAGCTTGCAAAAACATACAAAATGCTGTTTTCAAGTATTTAAACTGTCATATTCATGTTTCTGTCGTGTATAATAGCTAATGTTGGTGAAAGCAAGATAAAAATGCTGTTTTAAGCATTCAAAAGCATGCAAAACACCGTTTTCAAGTATTTAAACTGTCATATTCATGTATATGTCGTGTGTAATGGCTTATGTTTGCAAAATCAAGATAAAATAGTTGTTTTCAGCATGCAAAAACATACAAAATGCTGTTTTCAAGTATTTAAACTGTCATATTCATGTTTCTTTCGTGTGTAATAGCTAATGTTGGTGAAAGCAAGATAAAAATGCTGTTTTAAGCTTGCAAAAGCATACAAAACACCGTTTTCAAGTATTTAAACTGTCATATTCATGTATATGTCGTGTGTAATGGCTTATGTTTGGAAAATCAAGATAAAAATGCTGTTTTAAGCTTGCAAAAGCATACAAAACACCGTTTTCAAGTATTTAAATTGTCATATTCATGTTTCTGTCGTGTATAATAGCTCATGTTGGTGAAAGAAAGATAAAAATGCTGTTTTAAGCATGCAAAAGTATACAAAACACCGTTTTTAAGAATATAAACTGTCATATTTATGTATATGTCGTGTGTAATGGCTTATGTTTGGAAAATCAAGATAAAAATGCTGTTTTAAGCATGCAAAAGCATACAAAACACCGTTTTCAAGTATTTAAACTGTCATATTCATGTTTCTGTCGTGTATAATAGCTCATGTTGGTGAAAGAAAGATAAAAATGCTGTTTTAAGCATGCAAAAGCATACAAAACACCGTTTTCAAGTATTTAAACTGTCATATTCATGTATATGTCGTGTGTTTTGGCTTATGTTTGCAAAATCAAGATAAAATATCTGTTTTCAGCTTGCAATAACATACAAAATGCTGTTTTCAAGTATTTAAACTGTCATATTCATGTTTCTGTCGTGTATAATAGCTAATGTTGGTGAAAGCAAGACAAAAATGCTGTTTTAAGCATGCAAAAGCATACAAAACAGCGTTTTCAAGTATTTAAACAGTCATATTCATGTTTCTGTCGTGTGTAATGGCTTATGTTTGGAAAATCAAGATAAAAATGCTGTTTTAAGCTTGCAAAAGCATACAAAACACCGTTTTCAAGTATTTAAATTGTCATATTCATGTTTCTGTCGTGTATAATAGCTAATGTTGGTGAAAGCAAGATAAAATGCTGTTTTAAGCATGCAAAAGCATACAAAACACCGTTTTCAAGTATTTAAACAGTCATATTCATGTATATGTCGTGTGTAATGGCTTATGTTTGCAAAATCTAATAAAATTGCTGTTTTCAGCTTGCAAAAACATACAAAATGCTGTTTTCAAGTATTTAAACTGTCATATTCATGTTTCTGTCGTGTATAATAGCTACTGTTGGTGAATTTCAAGTATTTAAACTGTCATATTCATGTATATGTCGTGTGTAATGGCTTATGTTTGCTAAATCAAGATAAAATAGTTGTTTTCAGCTTGCAAAAACATACAAAATGCTGTATTCAAATATTTAAACTGTCATATTCATGTTTCTGTCGTGTATAATAGCTAATGTTGGTGAAAGCAAGATAAAAATGCTGTTTTAAGCATGCAAAAGCATACAAAACACGGTTTTCAAGTATTTAAACTATCATATTCATGTAAATGTCGTGTGTAATGGCTTATGTTTGCAAAATCAAGATAAAATAGCTGTTTTCAGCTTGCAAAAACATACAAAAATGCTGTTTTCAAGTATTTAAACTGTCATATTAATGTTTCTGTCGTGTATAATAGCCAATGTTGGTGAAAGCAAGACAAAAATGCTGTTTTAAGCATGCAAAAGCATACAAAACACCGTTTTCAAGTATTTAAACTGTCATATTCATGTTTCTGTCGTGTATAATAGCTAATGTTGGTGAAAGCAAGACAAAAATGCTGTTTTAAGCATGCAAAAGCATACAAAACAACGTTTTCAAGTATTTAAACTGTCATATTCATGTATATGTCGTGTGTAATGGCTTATGTTTGCAAAATCAAGATAAAATAGTTGTTTTCAGCTTGCAAAAACATACAAAATGCTGTTTTCAAGTATTTAAATTGTCATACTTATGTTTCTGTCGTGTATAATAGCTAATGTTGGTGAAAGCAAGATAAAAATGCTGTTTTAAGCATGCAAAAGCATACAAAACACCGTTTTCAAGTATGCAAACTGTCATATTCATGTATATGTGTGTGTAATGGCTTATGTTTGCAAAATCAAGATAAAATAGCTCTTTTCAGCTTGCAAAAACATACAAAATGCTGTTTTCAAGTATTTAAACTGTCATATTCATGTTTCTGTCGTGTATAATAGCTAATGTTGGTGAAAGCAAGACAAAAATGCTGTTTTAAGCATGCAAAAGCATACAAAACAGCGTTTTCAAGTATTTAAACTGTCATATTCATGTTTCTGTCGTGTGTAATGGCTTATGTTTGGAAAATCAAGATAAAAATGCTGTTTTAAGCTTCAAAAGCATACAAAACACCGTTTTCAAGTATTTAAATTGTCATATTCATGTTTCTGTCGTGTATAATAGCTAATGTTGGTGAAAGCAAGATAAAAATGCTGTTTTAAGCATGCAAAAGCATACAAAACACCGTTTTCAAGTATTTAAACTGTCATATTCATGTTTCTGTCGTGTGTAATATCTTATGTTTGGAAAATCAAGATAAAAATGCTGTTTTAAGCTTGCAAAAGCATACAAAACACCGTTTTCAAGTATTTAAATTGTCATATTCATGTTTCTGTCGTGTATAATAGCTAATGTTGGTGAAAGCAAGATAAAATGCTGTTTTAAGCATGCAAAAGCATACAAAACACCGTTTTCAAGTATTTAAACTGTCATATTCATGTATATGTCGTGTGTAATGGCTTATGTTTGCAAAATCAAGATAAAATTGCTGTTTTCAGCTTGCAAAAACATACAAAATGCTGTTTTCAAGTATTTAAACTGTCATATTCATGTTTCTGTCGTGTATAATAGCTACTGTTGGTGAATTTCAAGTATTTAAACTGTCATATTCATGTATATGTCGTGTGTAATGGCTTATGTTTGCTAAATCAAGATAAAATAGCTGTTTTCAGCTTGCAAAAACATACAAAATGCTGTATTCAAATATTTAAACTGTCATATTTATGTTCTGTCGTGTATAATAGCTAATGTTGGTGAAAGCAAGATAAAAATGCTGTTTTAAGCATGCAAAAGCATACAAAACACGGTTTTCAAGTATTTAAACTATCATATTCATGTAAATGTCGTGTGTAATGGCTTATGTTTGCAAAATCAAGATAAAATAGCTGTTTTCAGCTTGCAAAAACATACAAAAATGCTGTTTTCAAGTATTTAAACTGTCATATTCATGTTTCTGTCGTGTATAATAATAATAATAATAATAATAATCTTTATTGCCCAACAGAGGCCAATTACAGGGCAAAAAACAAAATAATATAAATAATAAATTAATCAGTAGGTACATAAATAATAATAATAATAATAAATAACATAACAATTATAAAAATAGTAATTTTAAGTTAAAGAAATATGTCTTCATATAACAATTCAGCATTAGAGCACATTACATGAATTGGAGAGCGCTGCCGAACATCTGTACGTGCGGTTGGGAGGTGAAAAGTTCTTCCAAATCTCGAAGCAAGCCTGGGAACATGGAATGGAACTCGAGACAATAGAAATGGAGCATCAATATAATTATGTAGAAGCATCCACAGAAATCTTGCGCTGGATAATTCACGCCTACAACTTAAGGAGGGTAAAGAATGACGGACGAGAAGGGAATTTAAATCACAACCTCTTTCTGGGTAGACATTATCTGATTTGTACGAAAGGTATTTTAAAAACCTTCGATGAATTCGGTCCAAACACAAATGTTGATTAGCATAGTAGGGATACCTTATTAAGTTGGCATATTCCAGTTTACTTACTACATATGCAAAGTAAAGAGATTTGAGTACAGTTAAATCTCGAAACATCTTACAAATTCTGATAATGAAGCCTAAGGTTCTACTGGCAGATGTACAGGTGATTCTAATATGTTCATTAAAATTAAAATTAGAAGTGAAGGTAACGCCCAAATCTTTAACTGTGAACTTACGGGAAAGAGTACTGCCAAGCATTTCATAGGGATGAACAGTAGGATTTTGTTTACGCGTATAAGAGACTGTATAACATTTTTCAACATTTAATGGAAGTTTATTTTCACTGCACCATGATACCAACCTGTCTATATTACTTTGTAGGAAATGTACATCAGAATCTGAAGATATTCGGAAATAAAGTTTTATGTCATCAGCATAAGCGAGAACTGGACAGGTAAATGAAAGCAGCAATTCATTAACAAATAAAATAAACAGCAAAGGGCCCAGATTAGAGCCCTGAGGTACGCCAGAAGTGGCCACGAATTAAAATGAAGAATAACCATTATAATATACATAACAGCTTCGGCTAGAAAGATAAGACATTAAAAGTTTTAATAAAGCAGGAGAGGCACCAAACGAACTGATCTTAATTAGCAACAAGCCATGGTCAATAGAATCAAAAGCACGAGAGAAGTCGCTATAAATCACGTCAACTTGTCCACGATCATCCAGAATTTCTGAAATATATTCTGAAAAGCAAGCAAGATTAGTTACTGTCGACCGTCCTCGCATGAAGCCATGTTGATCAATTGAAATGAGAGATCTTGTATTTTTAATTATTGAATTATAAATTACCATCTCAAAAACTTTGGCAAAATTATTTAGAATTGATATTGGTCTATAGTTTTTTATAATCGATTTATCATCTTTCTTGTGAACCGGGGTAATTCTCGTTTGCTTCCACCGTTCAGGAAATGAGCAAGTTTTAATAGCTAGATTAATGATCGTTGTTAAAGGTTCAGCAAGAATAAATCTACAATCCCTAATAAAAAATGCTGGTATTCGATCTTCTCCACTAGTTGCTTTATTTGGTAAAGTAGTCATTAAAGCAATTACATCAGATTCCCTAACAGTATCAATCGAGAAAGAAGGATTGTTGGTTATATCTCCATTAGCAACAAAAGGAGAGCTTTCATTAAAATAACCTGAGAAAAGCTTAGCAAATTCATTAACAATATCCTGAGGTTTATCATACTCAACATTATCATTAATAACTGTACCAGGTATACGAGAGCAACCTTGTTTTATATGTACAAATTTCCACAACTCACTAGGATTTGATTTAATATTAATTTCAACTTTACGAATGTAGTCATCATAAGCATTTTTAACTTGTTCCTTGATTATAGATCTCAATCTTCTAAATTCATTAAGAAAGGACTGTTTCCTGGTTTGAAGCCATTTCTTTCTGTAATAAGCTTTAGTTTTAATATTATGTTTGATGTCTGGAGCGAACCATGGAGGAAATTTTGACGAACCACATTTATATTTTGGAACAAACCTATCTAAAGCTTCATATAATATAGAGTAAAATTTATGCAGAGCAACATTAACATCATCAATCGTATTTAAACAAGACCAATTTATTTCACATATACTATTATATAATTCAATAAAATTTGCTTTGCGAAAATTATACCTAAAGTTATTTGCGGAAGGAAAGACAACAGGTTTTACAGCTGAAAGAAGCTCAAAATCAATTAATAACGCAGGATGATAAACACCTTCAGGAACTAGTGGAAAGTCAGACTTTACAACATTTAAACTAATGAAGTTGGAAAAAGCGAGATCAAGCTTATTGTGAAACATATTATTAATATCATTATACTGATTAAAGTTTAATACGTCACAAAGATTACGGAAAGAAGAAGATTTTACGCAACTAGAAGAATTATTATAAAAATTAGGGAGATTAAAATCGCCAACCAAAATTACATTTTCATTCAAAAATAAAAGTTCTAGCGCGTCTAAGAAATTTTCCAGTTCATTAGCATTTACATCAGGAGGTATATACAGAGCACATAAAATGAATGTTGTAGTAGTAAAGTGACACTTGCAAGCAATAATGTCAATCAGTGGCAATAACCTTTTAATATGAGAGGTATCAACAACACTATAATTAAAAGAATCTTTTAAAGCAATTAAAACACCTCCACCTTTACTGCGTCCTGTAAGAGAATAACTTCTGTCATCACGAATAACATTATAATCTGATGAAAATAATTCAGTGTTCAAAAATGAACAATTTAACCAGGTTTCAGACAAAATGATTATGTCATAGGAGAACGAACAACAATTAACATAAAACATATGACCTTTTGAATTTAAACCCCTAGTATTTTGGTAGTAACAATTAAGTGTAATTGGAAAGCTGTTGGGCAAATTTAGTTTAAAGAACTAACTATTTTAGGAATGTTATTAAAATACTTAATTACTAGATCTTTTTCACCAGAAGCAATACGTGTATTTAATTCAAGTTTTAATGCCTTGTAAAATTCAATTTGCATTTTGGTTCGGTCTCTAGAAATGGATAGATGTTTCCACTTATCATTAAGATGTAATTTTTTAGAATTTTTTACAATTTTGATAACATCTTCAGGGGATGAAAATTGAACTTTTATTGGGCGCGAAAGAGATTTTGTTTTGTCGAAACGACCAATACGTGCGATTTTGGTTAATGCACAATCAACGCCAAGGTCAACTAAAATATTCTGAACCATGTTACTGTCAGAATCATGAAGTTGTTCTTTATTATGTGATTTATTTTCCAAGGAACCATAAATCATTATATTACAAGAACGTCTTTGACGTTCTGCAATTTCTTGAATAATATTTTCAGTAAGTAGAGGTGAAGATTGTGGCATTTTCACTTCGTTGTAAGATTTTTTAAGTTCAACAATATCCTTTTGCATGTTAATAATTATAGATTTCAGACTGTCAATGTCATTGCCTAAGCTAACACAGTTGGAACAATTCCATTTTAAGCCAGATTTAGAACTCTGCAACCTACGAGCTTCTGAAGAAGAAACTTCAACACAGTCAATGTTAAAAATATTCTTACAAACTGAACATGTTACAAGTCTATGGGCTTCTGTTTGTTTTTTACAACAATGACACGGAGAATGACCCATGGAAACAGGATTGATATTTACTGCAAATGATGTAAACCAAAACCAACACCCAGTAGCATGAATACGAAGCAAACACACTGTAGATTCAATAAAAAATTAGAATTAATTAATACTAATTTAATTAACTCGAAGAGAAATAGTTAGCACTGGCACATGTGCTAGGTAAAAATTGAAAACAAATGATCTATATTTGAACAAAATACATGTAATTATGAAGAAACTCACCCCGTGAATAGGATTAACAACTAGATGAGCTCACAACAAGCACAAAGACACCAAAATCAAAATATTTAAGTAGTAAAAACCCAACCAAATCTAATACAATTTGAAGAGCTACAGCTACAATGTATACACTGTCAGCGATACCTACATATAATAGCCAATGTTGGTGAAAGCAAGACAAAAATGCTGTTTTAAAAATGCAAAAGCATACAAAACACCGTTTTCAAGTATTTAAACTGTCATATTCATGTTTCTGTCGTGTATAATAGCTAATGTTGGTGAAAGCAAGACAAAAATGCTGTTTTAAGCATGCAAAAGCATACAAAACAACGTTTTCAAGTATTTAAACTGTCATATTCATGTATATGTCGTGTGTAATGGCTTATGTTTGCAAAATCAAGATAAAATAGTTGTTTTCAGCTTGCAAAAACATACAAAATGCTGTTTTCAAGTATTTAAATTGTCATACTTATGTATCTGTCGTGTATAATAGCTAATGTTGGTGAAAGCAAGATAAAAATGCTGTTTTAAGCATGCAAAAGCATACAAAACACCGTTTTCAAGTATTCAAACTGTCATATTCATGTATATGTGTGTGTAATGGCTTATGTTTGCAAAATCAAGATAAAATAGCTCTTTTCAGCTTGCAAAAACATACAAAATGCTGTTTTCAAGTATTTAAACTGTCATATTCATGTTTCTGTCGTGTATAATAGCTAATGTTGGTGAAAGCAAGACAAAAATGCTGTTTTAAGCATGCAAAAGCATACAAAACAGCGTTTTCAAGTATTTAAACTGTCATATTCATGTTTCTGTCGTGTGTAATGGCTTATGTTTGGAAAATCAAGATAAAAATGCTGTTTTAAGCTTGCAAAAGCATACAAAACACCGTTTTCAAGTATTTAAATTGTCATACTCATGTTTCTGTCGTGTATAATAGCTAATGTTGGTGAAAGCAAGATAAAAATGCTGTTTTAAGCATGCAAAAGCATACAAAACACCGTTTTCAAGTATTTAAACTGTCATATTCATGTTTCTGTAGTGTATAATAGCTCATGTTGGTGAAAGAAAGTTAAAAATGCTGTTTTAAGCATGCAAAAGCATACAAAACACCGTTTTCAAGTATTTAAACTGTCATATTCATGTATATGTCGTGTGTAATGGCTTATGTTTGCAAAATCAAGATAAAATATCTGTTTTCAGCTTGCAATAACATACAAAATGCTGTTTTCAAGTATTTAAACTGTCATATTCATGTTTCTGTCGTGTATAATTGCTAATGTTGGTGAAAGCAAGACAAAAATGCTGTTTTAAGCATGCAAAAGCATACAAAACAGCGTTTTCAAGTATTTAAACTGTCATATTCATGTTTCTGTCGTGTGTAATGGCTTATGTTTGGAAAATCAAGATAAAAATGCTGTTTTAAGCTTGCAAAAGCATACAAAACACCGTTTTCAAGTATTTAAATTGTCATATTCATGTTTCTGTCGTGTATAATAGCTAATGTTGGTGAAAGCAAGATAAAAATGCTGTTTTAAGCATGCAAAAGCATACAAAACACCGTTTTCAAGTATTTAAACTGTCATATTCATGTTTCTGTAGTGTATAATAGCTCATGTTGGTGAAAGAAAGTTAAAAATGCTGTTTTAAGCATGCAAAAGCATACAAAACACCGTTTTCAAGTATTTAAACTGTCATATTCATGTTTCTGTCGTGTATAATAGCTCATGTTGGTGAAAGAAAGTTAAAAATGCTGTTTTAAGCATGCAAAAGCATACAAAACACCGTTTTTAAGTATTTAAACTGTCATATTCATGTATATGTCGTGTGTAATGGCTTATGTTTGCAAAATCAAGATAAAATATCTGTTTTCAGCTTGCAATAACATACAAAATGCTGTTTTCAAGTATTTAAACTGTCATATTTATGTTTCTGTCGTGTATAATAGCTAATGGTGGTGAAAGCAAGACAAAAATGCTGTTTTAAGCATGCAAAAGCATACAAAACAGCGTTTTCAAGTATTTAAACTGTCATATTCATGTTTCTGTCGTGTGTAATGGCTTATGTTTGGAAAATCAAGATAAAAATGCTGTTTTAAGCTTGCAAAAGCATACAAAACACCGTTTTCAAGTATTTAAATTGTCATATTCATGTTTCTGTCGTGTATAATAGCTAATGTTGGTGAAAGCAAGATAAAAATGCTGTTTTAGCATGCAAAAGCATACAAAACACCGTTTTCAAGTATTTAAACTGTCATATTCATGTATATGTCGTGTGTAATGGCTTATGTTTGCAAAATCAAGATAAAATTGCTGTTTTCAGCTTGCAAAAACATTCAAAATGCTGTTTTCAAGTATTTAAACTGTCATATTCATGTTTCTGTCGTGTATAATAGCTACTGTTGGTGAATTTCAAGTATTTAAACTGTCATATTCATGTATATGTCGTGTGTAATGGCTTATGTTTGCTAAATAAAAATAAAATAGCTGTTTTCAGCTTGCAAAAACATACAAAATGCTGTATTAAAATATTTAAACTGTCATATTCATGTTTCTGTCGTGTATAATAGCCAATGTTGGTGAAAACAAGACAAAAATGCTGTTTTAAGCATGCAAAAGCATACAAAACACCGTTTTCAAGTATTTAACCTGTCATATTCATGTTTCTGTCGTGTATAATAGCTAATGTTGGTGAAAGCAAGACAAAAATGCTGTTTTAAGCATGCAAAAGCATACAAAACACCGTTTTCAAGTATTTAACCTGTCATATTCATGTTTCTGTCGTGTATAATAGCTAATGTTGGTGAAAGCAAGACAAAAATGCTGTTTTAAGCATTCAAAAGCATACAAAACACCGTTTTCAAGTATTTAAACTGTCATATTCATGTAAATGTCGTGTGTAATGGCTTATGTTTGCAAAATCAAGATAAAATAGCTGTTTTCAGCTTGCAAAAACATACAAAACACCGTTTTCAAGTATTTAAACTGTCATATTTATGTATACGTCGTATGTAATGGCTTATGTTTGAAAATCAAGATAAAGTAGCTGTTTTCAGCTTGCAAAAATATACAAAATGCTGTTTTCAAGTATTTAAACTGTCATATTCATGTATATGTCGTGTGTAATGGCTTATGTTTGGAAAATCAAGATAAAAATGCTGTTTTAAGCATGCAAAAGCATACAAAACACCGTTTTCAAGTATTTAAACTGTCATATTCATGTTTCTGTCGTGTATAATAGCTAATGTTGGTGAAAGCAAGATAAAAATGCTGTTTTAAGCATGCAAAAGCATATAAAACACCGTTTTCAAGTATTTAACTGTCATATTCATGTATATGTAGTGTGTAATGGCTTATGTTTGCAAAATCAAGATAAAATTGCTGTTTTCAGCTTGCAAAAACATACAAAATGCTGTTTTTAAGTATTAAAACTGTCATATTCATGTTTCTGTCGTGTATAATAGCTACTGTTGGTGAAAGCAAGATAAAAATGCTGTTTTAAGCATACAAAAGCAAACAAAACACCGTTTTCAAGTATTTAAACTGTCATATTCATGTATATGTCGTGTGTAATGGCTTATGTTTGCTAAATCAAGATAAAATAGCTGTTTTCAGCTTGCAAAAACATACAAAATGCTGTATTCAAATATTTAAACTGTCATATTCATGTTTCTGTCGTGTATAATAGCTAATGTTGGTGAAAGCAAGACAAAAATGCTGTTTTAAGCATGCAAAAGCATACAAAACACCGTTTTCAAGTATTTAAACTGTCATATTCATGTATATGTCGTGTGTAATGGCTTATGTTTGCAAATGTAACAAGCGCGTTCTTCCAAATTGTTTGTTCAGCATTTTATAGTTCAATAACCGCGCTTGTACGAATATTGCAAATATCAATTGGAATTAATGCACAAGTAGGTCTCTATTGCGTGTACAAAGACATTCCTTTGATATTTGCAGACACAGATAATGATGACACGATCAACTTGATGACATACTTTTAGCTGTTTAAAAGGACAGTTTTTGACAGTCCGAAACTGAAGAGTAACGCTTAGAGAGTACTAGAGAGTACTGGAGAGTACTGTGAAGTAAAGTCGAAAGAGCTACACCGCTACAAGATGTAGCTATAAAGTAAGATCGTTCAATATTGGTAACTGTAACTAAGTAACATAATTATACGTTTGCGTCAATTTTAATATTTGTATTTGTTTGTAAATTTTGCTCAGTTTAAATATAGTAATATTTTATTAAAGTAACCTTTGTCATCACCAGTAAAATATGTTTCAGTAATTTAACATATTTACAGCTCGGCCGCAGCACTCTGTTACATTGGCGCAGTCGGTAGGATACTGCGTTAAAGAATTTTAATTTTTGTTTTATTTAAAATTCGCGCGGTATAAAAAGTTCTTGCGTTCCCGTTCGTTCAGTTAAAGTGTGTTGTACGCGATTATATGGGTTTAGTGTAATCAATCGTGATTACTGGCGCAGTCCTTTTGTTTAAGTCATTTTGTGTTTAAGTCAATTTATGTTTTGTTTATTCATTTAGTTTTGATTCGTTTGGCGATTAAATAATTTTGTTTTGTTCGTTTTTTCGTGTTCAGCGACGCAACGTACTAATATGTTGGTTCAGTTACCAAAAATATTAAGTTCAGCGTATAGTAGTTCAGTGTGTTAGTAAAAATGTACGCGGGTTCAAGTGTTGTTGTGCCGCCACATCCGCTCGTAACCATGTTTCCAAATCTCGGTTACGAGTTGGATCATACCTTGCCTGGGTATGAAAGGTATTTGCCCTTTCCGTTGGGTTGTGCACCATGTCGTTTTTGGCAGAACGGCCGTCCATCACCAGCTCCGATGTCGTGGAGTTCGGCTGAACAACAACAGCAGCAACCAAGACCGATGACGGTCACAGGGAATTCGATTAGCGGTGGAGCAGCGGTGGATGGTACTACAGCGTACCTAGTACCATCCCACAGTTATGGGTTTAACCTCCACAACCGAATTCCATCTCAGCCGGAGGTAGCACAAATCAGCGCGGCTGATTTTGAGTCATTGCTACGTGCAGAGCGCGAGGTTGCTGTTGTTTTAGGGAAAATGGAGGCAGTCGAAATTAAGGTAAACGACATGGCAGTAAAGGAACCAGAAGGGAATACCCAGGGAGGTAGAAGAGAAGAACAACCGGAACCGTGCATTTATACCAGCAGCACTGAGCAGGTAGAGAAGATCGATCTACCGAAAGAAGAGCTGTTCACAGCCAGTGAACAGGGTTCACACTCGGTGAACCGTACGCGTAGCTCTAGCAGCTACACCAGCATGGTTTCAGTCGGTGGAAACCGGCAGCAGCAGTCCATTTCCACCGGTATACGCCAGGTGAGAGGTCGTCTTCTGTTGCGCCCCAGCAAGGAGTGGTCGTCAAGTCCACATCGAAGAATCAGCTGGTGTTACCGTCGTCAGCTGATTGTCGTCAAGTGTCTTCGACCCTTGTTCTGCGAGGAGCCGCCACCCCCTCATCGCCCCTTGCCACCCAGTGCTGTGACAGTGACAGTGGTTGTGTCGTGTAGTGGTCATTATGTCCTCCAGCTGTGTGTCCCTACACCCCGTGGTCACGTACCAAAGACTAGAGACGTACCCCAAGCTACACGCTTTTGGACAAATACATTTTTATTTTTGTTAGGAATTAAGATTTATTCTAATTCTATTCTATTTGGTTTTTGTTTAAGTATAGATTTGAGTTATCATGGTCAGTTCAGTTGGTTTTTCCAATTAATAACAGATTTGTGTTATTTTGTCATTTATTATTTATTAGTTGTTTTATTGTTTTTATAGTGGTATATTTTGATTTATTGTTAGTATTTGCATTGGTTGTATTAGTAGTTACTGCATAATTCGATGTAATTATTGTATGTCACTTTGTTTAGTATCAAGTTGACCGTGTCATTTGTTAAGAGGAGGGTAGTGTAACAAGCGCGTTCTTCCAAATTGTTTGTTCAGCATTTTATAGTTCAATAACCGCGCTTGTACGAATATTGCAAATATCAATTGGAATTAATGCACAAGTAGGTCTCTATTGCGTGTACAAAGACATTCCTTTGATATTTGCAGACACAGATAATGATGACACGATCAACTTGATGACATACTTTTAGCTGTTTAAAAGGACAGTTTTTGACAGTCCGAAACTGAAGAGTAACGCTTAGAGAGTACTAGAGAGTACTGGAGAGTACTGTGAAGTAAAGTCGAAAGAGCTACACCGCTACAAGATGTAGCTATAAAGTAAGATCGTTCAATATTGGTAACTGTAACTAAGTAACATAATTATACGTTTGCGTCAATTTTAATATTTGTATTTGTTTGTAAATTTTGCTCAGTTTAAATATAGTAATATTTTATTAAAGTAACCTTTGTCATCACCAGTAAAATATGTTTCAGTAATTTAACATATTTACAGCTCGGCCGCAGCACTCTGTTACACAAAATCAAGATAAAATTGCTGTTTTCAGCTTGCAAAAACATACAAAATGCTGTTTTCAAGTATTTAAACTGTCATATTCATGTTTCTGTCGTGTATAATAGCTAATGTTAGTGAAAGCAAGATAAAAATGCTGTTTTAAGCATACAAAAGCATACAAAACAACGTTTTCAAGTATTTAAACTGTCATATTCATGTATATGTCGTGTGTAATGGCTTATGTTTGCTAAATCAAGATAAAATAGCTGTTTTCAGCTTGTAAGAACATACAAAAAGCTGTATTCAAATATTTAAACTGTCATATTCATGTTTCTGTCGTGTATAATAGCTAATGTTGGTGAAAGCAAGATAAAAATGCTGTTTTAAGCATGCAAAAGCATACAAAACACCGTTTTCAAGTATTTAAACTGTCGTATTCATGTATATGTCGTATGTAATGGCTTATGTTTGCAAAATCAAGATAAAATAGCTGTTTTCAGCTTGCAAAAACATACAAAATGCTGTTTTCAAATATTTAAACTGTCATATTCATGTTTCTGTCGTGTATAATAGCTAATGTTGGTGAAAGCAAGACAAAAATGCTGTTTTAAGCATGCAAAAGCATACAAAACACCGTTTTCAAGTATTTAAACTGTCATATTCATGTATATGTCGTGTGTAATGGCTTATGTATGGAAAATCAAGATAAAAATGCTGTTTTAAGCATGCAAAAGCATTCAAATCACCGTTTTCAAGTATTTATAGTGTCATATTCATGTTTCTGTCGTGTATAATAGCTAATGTTGGTGAAAGCAAGACAAAAATGCTGTTTTAAGCATGCAAAAGCATACAAAACAGCGTTTTCAAGTATTTAAACTGTCATATTCATGTATATGTCGTATGTAATGGCTTATGTTTGCAAAATCAAGATAAAATAGCTGTTTTCAGCTTGCAAAAACATACAAAATGCTGTTTTCAAATATTTAAACTGTCATATTCATGTTTCTGTCGTGTATAATAGCTAATGTTGGTGAAAGCAAGACAAAAATGCTGTTTTAAGCATGCAAAAGCATACAAAACACCGTTTTCAAGTATTTAAACTGTCATATTCATGTATATGTCGTGTGTAATGGCTTATGTTTGGAAAATCAAGATAAAAATGTTGTTTTAAGCATGCAAAAGCATACAAAACACCGTTTTCAAGTATTTAAACTGTCATATTCATGTTTCTGTCGTGTATAATAGCTAATGTTGGTGAAAGCAAGACAAAAATGCTGTTTTAAGCATGCAAAAGCATACAAAACAGCGTTTTCAAGTATTTAAACTGTCATATTCATGTTTCTGTCGTGTGTAATGGCTTATGTTTGGAAAATCAAGATAAAAATGCTGTTTTAAGCTTGCAAAAGCATACAAAACACCGTTTTCAAGTATTTAAATTGTCATATTCATGTTTCTGTCGTGTATAATAGCTAATGTTGGTGAAAGCAAGATAAAATGCTGTTTTAAGCATGCAAAAGCATACAAAACACCGTTTTCAAGTATTTAAACTGTCATATTCATGTATATGTCGTGTGTAATGGCTTATGTTTGCAAAATCAAGATAAAATTGCTGTTTTCAGCTTGCAAAAACATACAAAATGCTGTTTTCAAGTATTTAAACTGTCATATTCATGTTTCTGTCGTGTATAATAGCTACTGTTGGTGAATTTCAAGTATTTAAACTGTCATATTCATGTATATGTCGTGTGTAATGGCTTATGTTTGCTAAATCAAGATAAAATAGCTGTTTTCAGCTTGCAAAAACATACAAAATGCTGTATTCAAATATTTAAACTGTCATATTCATGTTTCTGTCGTGTATAATAGCTAATGTTGGTGAAAGCAAGATAAAAATGCTGTTTTAAGCATGCAAAAGCATACAAAACACGGTTTTCAAGTATTTAAACTGTCATATTCATGTAAATGTCGTGTGTAATGGCTTATGTTTGCAAAATCAAGATAAAATAGCTGTTTTCAGCTTGCAAAAACATACAAAAATGCTGTTTTCAAGTATTTAAACTGTCATATTCATGTTTCTGTCGTGTATAATAGCCAATGTTGGTGAAAGCAAGACAAAAATGCTGTTTTAAGCATGCAAAAGCATACAAAACACCGTTTTCAAGTATTTAAACTGTCATATTCATGTTTCTGTCGTGTATAATAGCTAATGTTGGTGAAAGCAAGACAAAAATGCTGTTTTAAGCATGCAAAAGCATACAAAACAACATTTTCAAGTATTTAAACTGTCATATTCATGTATATGTCGTGTGTAATGGCTTATGTTTGCAAAATCAAGATAAAATAGTTGTTTTCAGCTTGCAAAAACATACAAAATGCTGTTTTCAAGTATTTAAATTGTCATACTTATGTTTCTGTCGTGTATAATAGCTAATGTTGGTGAAAGCAAGATAAAAATGCTGTTTTAAGCATGCAAAAGCATATAAAACACCGTTTTCATGTATTCAAACTGTCATATTTATGTATATGTGTGTGTAATGGCTTATGTTTGCAAAATCAAGATAAAATAGCTCTTTTCAGCTTGCAAAAACATACAAAATGCTGTTTTCAAGTATTTAAACTGTCATATTCATGTTTCTGTCGTGTATAATAGCTAATGTTGGTGAAAGCAAGACAAAATGCTGTTTTAAGCATGCAAAAGCATACAAAACAGCGTTTTCAAGTATATAAACTGTCATATTCATGTTTCTGTCGTGTGTAATGGCTTATGTTTGGAAAATCAAGATAAAAATGCTGTTTTAAGCTTGCAAAAGCATACAAAACACCGTTTTCAAGTATTTAAATTGTCATATTCATGTTTCTGTCGTGTATAATAGCTAATGTTGGTGAAAGCAAGATAAAAATGCTGTTCTAAGCATGCAAAAGCATACAAAACACCGTTTTCAAGTATTTATACTGTCATATTCATGTTTCTGTCGCGTATAATAGCTCATGTTGGTGAAAGAAAGTTAAAAATGCTGTTTTAAGCATGCAAAAGCATACAAAACACCGTTTTTAAGTATTTAAACTGTCATATTCATGTATATGTCGTGTGTAATGGCTTATGTTTGCAAAATCAAGATAAAATATCTGTTTTCAGCTTGCAATAACATACAAAATGCTGTTTTCAAGTATTTAAACTGTCATATTTATGTTTCTGTCGTGTATAATAGCTAATGGTGGTGAAAGCAAGACAAAAATGCTGTTTCAAGCATGCAAAAGCATACAAAACAGCGTTTTCAAGTATTTAAACTGTCTTATTCATGTTTCTGTCGTGTGTAATGGCTTATGTTTGGAAAATCAAGATAAAAATGCTGTTTTAAGCTTGCAAAAGCATACAAAACACCGTTTTCAAGTATTTAAATTGTCATATTCATGTTTCTGTCGTGTATAATAGCTAATGTTGGTGAAAGCAAGATAAAAATGCTGTTTTAGCATGCAAAAGCATACAAAACACCGTTTTCAAGTATTTAAACTGTCATATTCATGTATATGTCGTGTGTAATGGCTTATGTTTGCAAAATCAAGATAAAATTGCTGTTTTCAGCTTGCAAAAACATTCAAAATGCTGTTTTCAAGTATTTAAACTGTCATATTCATGTTTCTGTCGTGTATAATAGCTACTGTTGGTGAATTTCAAGTATATAAACTGTCATATTCATGTATATGTCGTGTGTAATGGCTTATGTTTGCTAAATAAAAATAAAATAGCTGTTTTCAGCTTGCAAAAACATACAAAATGCTGTATTAAAATATTTAAACTGTCATATTCATGTTTCTGTCGTGTATAATAGCTAATGTTGGTGAAAGCAAGATAAAAATGCTGTTTTAAGCATGCAAAAGCATATAAAACACGGTTTTCAAGTATTTAAACTGTCGTATTCATGTAAATGTCGTGTGTAATGGCTTATATTTGCAAAATCAAGATAAAAAAGCTGTATTCAGCTTGCAAAAACATACAAAATGCTGTTTTCAAGTATTTAAACTGTTATATTCATGTTTCTGTCGTGTATAATAGCCAATGTTGGTGAAAACAATACAAAAATGCTGTTTTAAGCATGCAAAAGCATACAAAACACCGTTTTCAAGTATTTAACCTGTCATATTCATGTTTCTGTCGTGTATAATAGCTAATGTTGGTGAAAGCAAGACAAAAATGCTGTTTTAAGCATTCAAAAGCATACAAAACACCGTTTTCAAGTATTTAAACTGTCATATTCATGTATATGTCGTGTGTAATGACTTATGTTTGCAAAATCAAGATAAAATAGCTGTTTTCAGCTTGCAAAAACATAGAAAATGCTGTTTTCAAGTATTTAAATTGTCATATTCATGTTTCTGTCGTGTATAATAGCTAATGTTTGCAAAATCAAGATAAAATTGCTGTTTTCAGCTTGCAAAAACATACAAAATGCTGTTTTTAAGTATTAAAACTGTCATATTCATGTTTCTGTCGTGTATAATAGCTATTGTTGGTGAAAGCAAGATAAAAATGCTGTTTTAAGCATACAAAAGCAAACAAAACACCGTTTTCAAGTATTTAAACTGTCATATTCATGTATATGTCGTGTGTAATGGCTTATGTTTGCTAAATCAAGATAAAATAGCTGTTTTCAGCTTGCAAAAACATACAAAATGCTGTATTCAAATATTTAAACTGTCTTATTCATGTTTCTGTCGTGTATAATAGCTAATGTTGGTGAAAGCAAGACAAAAATGCTGTTTTAAGCATGCAAAAGCATACAAAACACCGTTTTCAAGTATTTAAACTGTCATATTCATGTATATGTCGTGTGTAATGGCTTATGTTTGCAAAATCAAGATAAAATTGCTGTTTTCAGCTTGCAAAAACATACAAAATGCTGTTTTCAAGTATTTAAACTGTCATATTCATGTTTCTGTCGTGTATAATAGCTAATGTTAGTGAAAGCAAGATAAAATGCTGTTTTAACATACAAAAGCATACAAAACACCGTTTTCAAGTATTTAAACTGTCATATTCATGTATATGTCGTGTGTAATGGCTTATGTTTGCTAAATCAAGATAAAATAAATGTTTTCAGCTTGCAAAAACATACAAAATGCTGTATTCAAATATTTAAACTGTCATATTCATGTTTCTGTCGTGTATAATAGCTAATGTTGGTGAAAGCAAGATAAAAATGCTGTTTTAAGCATGCAAAAGCTCACAAAACACGGTTTTCAAGTATTTAAACTGTCATATTCATGTAAATGTCGTGTGTAATGGCTTATGTTTGCAAAATCAAGATAAAATAGCTGTTTTCAGCTTGCAAAAACATACAAAACACCGTTTTCAAGTATTTAAACTGTCATATTTATGTATACGTCGTATGTAATGGCTTATGTTTGCAAAATCAAGATAAAGTAGCTGTTTTCAGCTTGCAAAAATATACAAAATGCTGTTTTCAAGTATTTAAACTGTCATATTCATGTATATGTCGTGTGTAATGGCTTATGTTTGGAAAATCAAGATAAAAATGCTGTTTTAAGCATGCAAAAGCATACAAAACACCGTTTTCAAGTATTTAAACTGTCATATTCATGTTTCTGTCGTGTACAATAGCTAATGTTGGTGAAAGCAAGACAAAAATGCT
>CAWWDY010001428.1:0-14034 GCA_963942605.1 Poecilus cupreus
TTGCATGCTTAAAACAGAATTTTTATCTTGCTTTCACCAACATTAGCTATTATACATGACAGAAACATGAATAAGACAGTTTAAATACTTGAAAACGGTGTTTTGTATGCTTTTGCATGCTTAAAACAGCATATTTATCTTGCTTTCACCAACATTAGCTATTATACACGACAAAAACATGAATATGACAGTTTAAATACTTGAAAACGGTGTTTTGTATGCTTTTGCATGCTTAAAACAGCATTTTTATCTTGCTTTCACCAACATTAGCTATTATACACGGCAGAAACATGAATATGACAGTTTAGATACTTGAAGACAGCATTTAGTATGTTTTTGCAAGCTGAAAACAGCTATTTAATCTTGATTTTGCAAACATAAGCCATTACACACGACATATACATGAATATGACAGTTTAAATACTTGAAAACGGTGTTTTGTATGCTTTTGCATGCTTAAAACAGCATTACTATCTTGCTTCCACCAACATTAACTATTATACACAACAGAAACATGAATATGACAGTTTAAATACTTGAAAACGGTGTTTTGTATGCTTTTGCATGCTTAAAACAACATTTTATCTTGCTTTCACCAACATTAGCTATTATACACGACAGAAACATGAACATGACAGTTTAAATACTTGAAAACAGCCTTTTGTATGTTTTTGCAAGCTGAAAACAGCTATTCTATCTTGATTTTGCAAACATAAGCAATTACACACGACATATACATGAATATGACAGTTTAAATACTTGAAAACGGTGTTTTGTATGCTTTTGCACGCTTAAAACAGCATTTTTATCTTGCTTTCACCAACATTAGCTATTATACACGACATAAACATGAATATGACAGTTTAAATACTTGAAAACAGCATTTTGTATGTTTTTGCAAGCTGAAAACCGCTATTTTATCTTGATTTTGCAAACATAAGCCATTACACACGACATATACATGAATATGACAGTTTAAATACTTGAAAACGGTGTTTTGTATGCTTTTGCACGCTTAAAACAGCATTTTTATCTTGTTTTCACCAACATTAGCTATTATACATGACAAAAACATGAATATGACAGTTTAAATACTTGAAAACAGAATTTTGTATGTTTTTGCAAGCTGAAAACAGATATTTTATCTTGATTTTGCAAACATAAGCCATTACACACGACATATACATGAATATGACAGTTTAAATACTTGAAAACGGTGTTTTGTATGCTTTTGCATGCTTAAAACAGCATTTTTATCTTGCTTTCACCAACATTAGCTACTATACACGGCAGAAACATGAATATGACAGTTTAGATACTTGAAAACAGCATTTAGTATGTTTTTGCAAGCTGAAAACAGCTATTTAATCTTGATTTTGCAAACATAAGCCATTACACACGAAAACAGCATTTTGTATGTTTTTGCAAGCTGAAAACAGCTATTTTATCTTGATTTTGCAAAACATAAGCCATTACACACGACATATACATTATTATGACAGTTTAAATACTTGAAAACGGTGTTTTGTATGCTTTTGCATGCTTAAAACAGCATTTTTATCTTGCTTTCACCAACATTAGCTATTATATACGACAGAAACATGAATATGACAGTTTAAATACTTGAAAACAGCATTTTGTATGTTTGTGCAAGCTGAAAACAGATATTTTATCTTGATTTTGCAAACATAAGCCATTACACATGACATATACATGAATATGACAGTTTAAATACTTGAAAACGGTGTTTTGTATGCTTTTGTATGCTTAAAACAGCATTTTTATCTTGCTTTCACCAACATTAGCTATTATACACGGCAGAAACATGAATATGACAGTTTAAATACTTGAAAACGGTGTTTTATATGCTTTTGCATGCTTAAAACAGCATTTTTATCTTGCTTTCACCAACATTAACTATTATACACGACAGAAACATGAATATGACAGTTTAAATACTTGAAAACAGCATTTTGTATGTTTTTGCAAGCTGAAAACAGTTATTTTATCTTGATTTTGCAAACATAAGCTTTTACACACGACATATACATGAATATGACAGTTTAAATACTTGAAAACGGTGTTTTGTATGCTTTTGCATGCTTAAAACAGCATTTTTATCTTGCTTTCACCAACATTAGCTATTATACACGACAGAAACATGAATATGACAGTTTAAATACTTGAAAACAGCATTTTGTATGTTTTTGCAAGCTGAAAACAGCTATTTTATCTTGATTTTGCAAACGTAAGCCATTACATACGACATATACATGAATATGATAGTTTAAATAGTTGAAAACGGTGTTTTGTATGCTTTTGTATGCTTAAAACAGCATTTTTATCTTGCTTTCACCAACATTAGCTATTATACACGGCAGAAACATGAATATGACAGTTTAAATACTTGAAAACAGCATTTTTTATGTTTTTGCAAGCTGAAAACAGCTATTTTATCTTGATTTTGCAAAACATAAACCATACACACGACATATACATAAATATGACAGTTTAAATACTTGAAAACCGTGTTTTGTATGCTTTTGCATGCTTAAAACAGCATTTTTATCTTGCTTTCACCAACATTAGCTATTATACACGACAGAAACATGAATATGACAGTTTAGATACTTGAAAACAGCATTTTGTATGTTTTTGCAAGCTGAAAACAGCTATTTTATCTTGATTTTGCAAACATAAGCAATTACACACGACAAATACATGAATATGACAGTTTAAATTACTGAAAACGGTGTTTTTTATGCTTTTGCATGCTTAAAACAGCATTTTTATCTTGCTTTCACCAACATTAGCTATTATACACGACAGAAACATGAATATGACAATTTAAATACTTGAAAACGGTGTTTTGTAAGCTTTTGCATGTTTAAAACAGCATTTTTATCTTGCTTTCACCCACATTAGCTATTATACACGACAGCAACATGAATATGACAGTTTAAATACTTGAAAACGGTGTTTTATATGCTTTTGCATGCTTAAAACAGCATTTTTATCTTGCTTTCACCAACATTAACTATTATACACGACAGAAACATGAATATGACAGTTTAAATACTTGAAAACAGCAATTTGTATGTTTTTGCAAGCTGAAAACAGCTATTTTATCTTGATTTTGCAAACATAAGCCATTAAACACGACATATACATGAATATGACAGTTTAAATACTTGAAAATTGTGTTTTGTATGCTTTTGTATGCTTAAAGCATCATTTTTATCTTGCTTTCACCAACATTAGCTATTATACACGACAGAAACATGAATATGATAGTCTAAATACTTGAAAACGGTGTTTTGTATGTTTTTGCATGCTTAAAACAGCATTTTTATCTTGCTTTCACCAACATTAGCTATTATACACGACAGAAACATGAATATGACAGTTTAAATACTTGAAAACGGTGTTTTGTATGCTTTTTCATGCTTAAAACAGCATTTTTATCTTGCTTTCACCAACATTAGCTATTATACACGACAGAAACATGAATATGACAGTTTAAATACTTGAAAACAGAATTTTGTATGTTTTTGCAAGCTGAAAAAAGCTATTTTATCTTGATTTTGCAAACATAAGCCATTACGCACGACATGTACATGAATATGACAGTTTAAATACTTGAAAACGGTGTTTTGTATGCTTTTGCATGTTTAAAACAGCATTTTTATCTTGCTTTCACCAACATTAGCTATTATACAAGACAGAAACATGAATATGACTGTTTAAATACTTGAAAACAGCATTTTGTATGTTTTTGCCAGCTGAAAACAGCTATTTTATCTTGATTTTGCAAAACATAAACCATTACACACGACATATACATGAATATGACAGTTTAAATACTTAAAAACAGTGTTTTGTATGCTTTTGCACGCCTAAAACAGCATTTTTATCTTGCTTTCACCAACATTAGCTATTATACATGACAGAAACATGAATATGACAGTTTAAATACTTGAAAACAGAATTTTGTATGTTTTTGCAAGCTTAAAACAGATATTTTATCTTGATTTTGCAAACATAAGCCAATACACACGACATATACATGAATATGACAGTTTAAATACTTGAAAACGGTGTTTTGTTTTCTTTTGTATGCTTAAAACAGCATTTTTATCTTGCTTTCACCAACATTAGCTATTATACACGACAAAAACATGAATATGACAGTTTAAATACTTGAAAACGGTGTTTTGTATGCTTTTGTATGCTTAAAACAGCATTTTTATCTTGCTTTCACCAACATTAGCTATTATACACGGCAGAAACATGAATATGACAGTTTAAATACTTGAAAACAGCATTTAGTATGTTTTTGCAAGCTGAAAACAACTATTTCATCTTGATTTTGCAAACATAAGCCATTACACACGACATATACATGAATATGGCAGTTTAAATTACTGAAAACGGTGTTTTTTATGCTTTTGCATGCTTAAAACAGCATTTTTATCTTGCTTTCACCAACATTAGCTATTATACACGACAGAAACATGAATATGACAGTTTATATACTTGAAAACAGCATTTTGTATGTTTTTGCAAGCTGAGAACAGCTATTTTATTTTGATTTTGCAAACATAAGCCATTACACACGACACATACATGAATATGGCAGTTTAAATACTTGAAAACGGTGTTTTGTATGCTTTTGCATGCTTAAAACAGCATTTTTATCTTGCTTTCACCAACATTAGCTATTATACACGACAGAAACATGAATATGACAGTTTAAATATTTGAAAACAGCATTTTGTATGTTTTTGCAAGCTGAAAACAGTTATTTTATCTTGATTTTGCAAACATAAGCAACTACACACGACATATACATGAATATGACAGTTTAAATTACTGAAAACGGTGTTTTTTATGCTTTTGCATGCTTAAAACAGCATTTTTATCTTGCTTTCACCAACATTAGCTATTATACACGACAGAAACATGAATATGACAGTTTATATACTTGAAAACAGCATTTTGTATGTTTTTGCAAGCTGAGAACAGCTATTTTATCTTCATTTTGCAAACATAAGCCATTACACACGACATGTACATGAATATGACAGTTTAAATACTTGAAAACGGTGTTTTGTATGCTTTTGCAAGCTTAAAACAGCATTTTTATCTTGCTTTCACACACATTAGCTATTATACACGACAGAAACATGAATATGACAGTTTAAATACTTGAAAACAGCATTTTGTATGTTTTTGCAAGCTGAAAACAGCTATTTTAACTTGATTTTGCGAACATAAGCCATTACACACGACATATACATGAATATTACAGTTTAAATACTTGAAAACGGTGTTTTGTATGTTTTTGCATGCTTAAAACAGCATTTTTATCTTGCTTTCACCAACATTAGATATTATACACGACAGAAACATGAATATGATAGTTTAAATACTTGAAAACGGTGTTTTGTATGCTTTTTCATGCTTAAAACAGCATTTTTATCTTGATTTCACCAACATTAGCTATTATACACGACAGAAACATGAATATGACAGTTTAAATACTTGAAAACAGCATTTTGTATGTTTTTGCAAGCTGAAAAAAGCTATTTTATCTTAATTTTGCAAACATAAGCCATTACGCACGTCATGTACATGAATATGACAGTTTAAATACTTGAAAACGGTGTTTTGTATGCTTTTGCATGTTTAAAACAGCATTTTATCTTGCTTTCACCAACATTAGCTATTATACACGACAGAAACATGAATATGACTGTTTAAATACTTGAAAACAGCATTTTGTATGTCTTTGCAAGCTGAAAACAGCTATTTTATCTTGATTTTGCAAAACAAAAACCATTACACACGACATATACATGAATATGACAGTTTAAATACCTAAAAACTGTGTTTTGTATGCTTTTGCACGCTTAAAACAGCATTTTTATATTGCTTTCACCAACATTAGCTATTATACACGGCAGAAACATGAATATGACAGTTTAAATACTTGAAAACAGCATTGAGTATGTTTTTGCAAGCTAAAAACAGCTATTTCATCTTGATTTTGCAAACATAAGCCATTACACACGACATATACATGAATATGACAGTTTAAATACTTGAAAACGGTGTTTTGTTTGCTCTTGCATGCCTAAAACAGCGTTTTTATCTTGCTTTCACCAACATTAGCTATTATACACGACAAAAACATTAATATGAAAATTTAAATACTTGAAAACAGCATTTTGTATGTTTTTGCAAGCTAAAAACAGCTATTTTATTTTGATTTTGCAAACATAAGCCATTACACACGACATATACATGAATATGGCAGTTTAATTACTTGAAAAACGGTGTTTTGTATGCTTTTGCATGCTTAAAACAGCATTATTATCTTGCTTTCACCAACATTAGCTATTATACACGGCAGAAACATGAATATGACAGTTTAAATACTTGAAAACGTTGTTTTGTATGCTTTTGCATGCTTAAAACAGCATTTTTATCTTGCTTTCACCAACATTAGATATTATACACGACAGAAACATGAATATGACAGTTTAAATATTTGAAAACAGCATTTTGTATGTTTTTGCAAGCTGAAAACAGCTATTTTATCTTGATTTTGCAAACATAAGCAATTACACACGACATATACTTGAATATGACAGTTTAAATTACTGAAAACGGTGTTTTTTATGCTTTTGCATGCTTAAAACAGCATTTTTATCTTGCTTTCACCAACATTAGCTATTATACACGACAGAAACATGAATATGACAATTTAAATACTTGAAAACGGTGTTTTGTATGCTTTTGCATGTTTAAAACAGCATTTTTATCTTGCTTTCACCCACATTAGCTATTATACACGACAGAAACATGAATATGACAGTTTAAATACTTGAAAACGGTGTTTTATATGCTTTTGCATGCTTAAAACAGCATTTTTATCTTGCTTTCACCAACATTAACTATTATACACGACAGAAACATGAATATGACAGTTTAAATACTTGAAAACAGCAATTTGTATGTTTTTGCAAGCTGAAAACCGCTATTTTATCTTGATTTTGCAAACATAAGCCATTAAACACGACATATACATGAATATGACAGTTTAAATACTTGAAAATTGTGTTTTGTATGCTTTTGTATGCTTAAAGCAGCATTTTTATCTTGCTTTCACAAACATTAGCTATTATACACGACAGAAACATGAATATGACAATTTAAATACTTGAAAACAGCATTTTGTATGTTTTTGCAAGTTGAAAACAGCTATTTTATTTTGATTTTGCAAACATAAGCCATTACACACGACATATACATGAATATGGCAGTTTAAATACTTGAAAACGGTGTTTTGTATGCTTTTGCATGCTTAAAACAGCATTATTATCTTGCTTTCACCAACATTAGCTATTATACACGGCAGAAACATGAATATGACAGTTTAAAGACTATAAAACGTTGTTTTGTATGCTTTTGCATGCTTAAAACAGCATTTTTATCTTGCTTTCACCAACATTAGCTATTATACACGACAGAAACATGAATATGACAGTTTAAATATTTGAAAACAGCATTTTGTATGTTTTTGCAAGCTGAAAACTGCTATTTTATCTTGATTTTGCAAACATAAGCAATTACACACGACATATACATGAATATTACAGTTTAAATTACTGAAAACGGTGTTTTTTATGCTTTTGCATGCTTAAAACAGAATTTTTATCTTGCTTTCACCAACATTAGCTATTATACATGACAGAAACATGAATAAGACAGTTTAAATACTTGAAAACGGTGTTTTGTATGCTTTTGCATGCTTAAAACAGCATATTTATCTTGCTTTTACCAACATTAGCTATTATACACGACAAAAACATGAATATGACAGTTTAAATACTTGAAAACGGTGTTTTGTATGCTTTTGCATGCTTAAAACAGCATTTTTATCTTGCTTTCACCAACATTAGCTATTATACACGGCAGAAACATGAATATGACAGTTTAGATACTTGAAGACAGCATTTAGTATGTTTTTGCAAGCTGAAAACAGCTATTTAATCTTGATTTTGCAAACATAAGCCATTACACACGACATATACATGAATATGACAGTTTAAATACTTGAAAACGGTGTTTTGTATGCTTTTGCATGCTTAAAACAGCATTACTATCTTGCTTCCACCAACATTAACTATTATACACAACAGAAACATGAATATGACAGTTTAAATACTTGAAAACGGTGTTTTGTATGCTTTTGCATGCTTAAAACAACATTTTATCTTGCTTTCACCAACATTAGCTATTATACACGACAGAAACATGAACATGACAGTTTAAATACTTGAAAACAGCCTTTTGTATGTTTTTGCAAGCTGAAAACAGCTATTCTATCTTGATTTTGCAAACATAAGCAATTACACACGACATATACATGAATATGACAGTTTAAATACTTGAAAACGGTGTTTTGTATGCTTTTGCACGCTTAAAACAGCATTTTTATCTTGCTTTCACCAACATTAGCTATTATACACGACATAAACATGAATATGACAGTTTAAATACTTCAAAACAGCATTTTGTATGTTTTTGCAAGCTGAAAACCGCTATTTTATCTTGATTTTGCAAACATAAGCCATTACACACGACATATACATGAATATGACAGTTTAAATACTTGAAAACGGTGTTTTGTATGCTTTTGCACGCTTAAAACAGCATTTTTATCTTGTTTTCACCAACATTAGCTATTATACATGACAAAAACATGAATATGACAGTTTAAATACTTGAAAACAGAATTTTGTATGTTTTTGCAAGCTGAAAACAGATATTTTATCTTGATTTTGCAAACATAAGCCATTACACACGACATATACATGAATATGACAGTTTAAATACTTGAAAACGGTGTTTTGTATGCTTTTGCATGCTTAAAACAGCATTTTTATCTTGCTTTCACCAACATTAGCTACTATACACGGCAGAAACATGAATATGACAGTTTAGATACTTGAAAACAGCATTTAGTATGTTTTTGCAAGCTGAAAACAGCTATTTAATCTTGATTTTGCAAACATAAGCCATTACACACGAAAACAGCATTTTGTATGTTTTTGCAAGCTGAAAACAGCTATTTTATCTTGATTTTGCAAAACATAAGCCATTACACACGACATATACATTATTATGACAGTTTAAATACTTGAAAACGGTGTTTTGTATGCTTTTGCATGCTTAAAACAGCATTTTTATCTTGCTTTCACCAACATTAGCTATTATATACGACAGAAACATGAATATGACAGTTTAAATACTTGAAAACAGCATTTTGTATGTTTGTGCAAGCTGAAAACAGATATTTTATCTTGATTTTGCAAACATAAGCCATTACACATGACATATACATGAATATGACAGTTTAAATACTTGAAAACGGTGTTTTGTATGCTTTTGTATGCTTAAAACAGCATTTTTATCTTGCTTTCACCAACATTAGCTATTATACACGGCAGAAACATGAATATGACAGTTTAAATACTTGAAAACGGTGTTTTATATGCTTTTGCATGCTTAAAACAGCATTTTTATCTTGCTTTCACCAACATTAACTATTATACACGACAGAAACATGAATATGACAGTTTAAATACTTGAAAACAGCATTTTGTATGTTTTTGCAAGCTGAAAACAGTTATTTTATCTTGATTTTGCAAACATAAGCCTTTACACACGACATATACATGAATATGACAGTTTAAATACTTGAAAACGGTGTTTTGTATGCTTTTGCATGCTTAAAACAGCATTTTTATCTTGCTTTCACCAACATTAGCTATTATACACGACAGAAACATGAATATGACAGTTTAAATACTTGAAAACAGCATTTTGTATGTTTTTGCAAGCTGAAAACAGCTATTTTATCTTGATTTTGCAAACGTAAGCCATTACATACGACATATACATGAATATGATAGTTTAAATAGTTGAAAACGGTGTTTTGTATGCTTTTGTATGCTTAAAACAGCATTTTTATCTTGCTTTCACCAACATTAGCTATTATACACGGCAGAAACATGAATATGACAGTTTAAATACTTGAAAACAGCATTTTTTATGTTTTTGCAAGCTGAAAACAGCTATTTTATCTTGATTTTGCAAAACATAAACCATACACACGACATATACATAAATATGACAGTTTAAATACTTGAAAACCGTGTTTTGTATGCTTTTGCATGCTTAAAACAGCATTTTTATCTTGCTTTCACCAACATTAGCTATTATACACGACAGAAACATGAATATGACAGTTTAGATACTTGAAAACAGCATTTTGTATGTTTTTGCAAGCTGAAAACAGCTATTTAATCTTGATTTTGCAAAACATAAGCCATTACACACGACATATACATGAATATGACAGTTTAAATACTTGAAAAAGGTGTTTTGTATGCTTTTGTATGCTAAAAACAGCATTTTTATCTTGCTTTCACCAACATTAGCTATTATACACGACAGAAATATGAATATGACAGTTTAAATACTTGAAAACAGCATTTTGTATGTGTTTGCAAGCTGAAAACAGTTATTTTTTCTTGATTTTGCAAACATAAGCCATCACACACGACATATACATGAATATGACAGTTAAAAACTTGAAAACGGTGTTTTGTATGCTTTTGCATGCTTAAAACAACATTTTTGTCTTGCTTTCACAACATTAGCTATTATACACGACAGAAACATGAATATGACAGTTAAAATACTTGAAAACGGTGTTTTGTATGCTTTTGCATGCTTAAAACAGCATTTTTATCTTGATTTTCCAAACATAAGCTATTACACACGACATACACATGAATATGACAGTATAAATACTTGAAAACGGTGTTTTGTATGCTTTTGCGTGCTTAAAACAGCATTTTTGTCTTGCTTTCACCAACATTAGCTATTATACACGACAGAAACATGAATATGACAGTTTAAATACTTGAAAACAGTATTTTGTATGTTTTTGCAAGCTGAAAACAGATATTTTATCTTGATTTTGCAAACATAAGCCATTACACACGACATATACATGAATATGACAGTTTAAATACTTGAAAACGGTGTTTTGTATGCTTTTGTATGCTTAAAACAGCATTTTTATCTTGCTTTCACCACATTAGCTATTATACACGGCAGAAACATGAATATGACAGTTTAAATACTTGAAAACGGTGTTTTATATGCTTTTGCATGCTTAAAACAGCATTTTTGTCTTGCTTTCACCAACATTAGCTATTATACACGACAGAAACATGAATATGACAGTTTAAATACTTGAAAACAGCATTTTGTATGTTTTTGCAAGCTGAAAACAGTTAGTTTATCTTGATTTTGCAAACATAAGCCATCACACACGACATATACATGAATATGACAGTTAAAAACTTGAAAACGGTGTTTTGTATGCTTTTGAATGCTTAAAACAGCATTTTTGTCTTGCTTTCACTAACATTAGCTATTATACACGACATATACATGAATATGACAGTTAAAAACTTGAAAACGGTGTTTTGTATGCTTTTGCATGCTTAAAACAGAATTTTTATCTTGATTTTCCAAACATAAGCCATTACACACGACATATACATGAATATGACAGTATAAATACTTGAAAACGGTGTTTTGTATGCTTTTGCATGCTTAAAACAGCATTTTTGTCTTGCTTTCACCAACATTAGCTATTATACACGACAGAAACATGAATATGACAGTTTAAATACTTGAAAACGGTGTTTTGTATGCTTTTGCATGCTTAAAACAGCATTTTTATCTTGCTTTACCAACATTAGCTATTATACACGACAGAAACATGAATATGACTGTTTAAATACTTGAAAACAGCATTTTGTATGTTTTTGCAAGCTGAAAACAGCTATTATATCTTGATTTTGCAAAACATAAACCATTACTCACGACATATACATGAATATGACAGTTTAAATACTTGAAAACCGTGTTTTGTATGCTTTTGCATGCTTAAAACAGCATTTTTATCTTGCTTTTCCAACATTAGCTATTATACACGCCAGAAACATGAATATGACAGTTAAAATACTTGAAAACGGTGTTTTGTATGTTTTTGCATGCTCAAAACAGCATTTTTATCTTGATTTTCCAAACATAAGCCATTATACACGACATATACATGAATATGACAGTTTAAATACTTGAAAACGGTGTTTTGTATGCATTTGCATGCTTAAAACAACATTTTTGTCTTGCTTTCACCAACATTAGCTATTAAACACGACAGAAACATGATTATTACAGTTTAAATACTTGAAAACGGTGTTTTGTATGCTTTTGCATGCTTAAAACAGCATTTTTTATCTTGCTTTTACCAACATTAGCTATTATACACGACAGAAACATGAATATGACAGTTTAAATACTTGAAAACAGCATTTTGTATGTTTTTGCAAGTTGAAAACAGCTATTTTATCTTGATTTTGCAAAACATAAGCCATTACACACGACATATACATGAATATGACAGTTTAAATACTTGAAAACGGTGTTTGTATGCTTTTGCATGCTTAAAACAGCATTTTTATCTTGCTTTCACCAACATTAGCTATTATACACGGCAGAAACATGAATATGACAGTTTAAATATTAGAAAACGGTGTTTTATATGCTTTTGCATGCTTAAAACAGCATTTTTGTCTTGCTTTCACCAACATTAGCTATTATACACGACAGAAACATGAATATGGCAGTTTAAATACTTGAAAACAGCATTTTGTATGTTTTTGCAAGCTGAAAACAGTTAGTTTATCTTGATTTTGCAAACATAAGCCATCACACACGACATATACATGAATATGACAGTTAAAAACTTGAAAACGGTGTTTTGTATGCTTTTGCATGCTTAAAACAGCATATTTGTCTTGCTTTCACCAACATTAGCTATTATACACGACAGAAACATGAATATGACAGTTTACATACTTGAAAACGGTGTTTTGTATGCTTTTGCATGCTTAAAACAGCATTTTTATCTTGATTTTCCAAACATAAGCCATTACACACGACATACACATGAATATGACAGTATAAATACTTGAAAACGGTGTTTTGTATGCTTTTGCCGTGCTTAAAACAGCATTTTTGTCCTTGCTTTCACCAACATTAGCTATTATACACGACAGAAACTGAATATGACAGTTTAAATACTTGAAAACAGTATTTTGTATGTTTTTGCAAGCTGAAACAGATATTTTATCTTGATTTTGCAAACATAAGCCATTACACACGACATATACATGAATATGACAGTTTAAATACTTGAAAACGGTGTTTTGTATGCTTTTGTATGCTTAAAACAGCATTTTTATCTTGCTTTCACCAACATTAGCTATTATACACGGCAGAAACATGAATATGACAGTTTAAATACTTGAAAACGGTGTTTTATATGCTTTTGCATGCTTAAAACAGCATTTTTATCTTGCTTTCACCAACATTAGCTATTATACACGACACAAACATGATATGACAGTTTAAATACTGAAAACAGCATTTTGTATGTTTTTGCAAGCTAAAAACAGTTAGTTTATCTTGATTTTGCAAACATAAGCCATCACACACGACATATACATGAATATGACAGTTAAAAACTTGAAAACGGTGTTTTGTATGCTTTTGAATGCTTAAAACAGCATTTTTGTCTTGCTTTCACTAACATTAGCTATTATACACGACATATACATGAATATGACAGTTAAAAACTTGAAAACGGTGTTTTGTATGCTTTTGCAAGCTAAAAACAGAATTTTATCTTGATTTTCCAAACATAAGCCATTACACACGACATATACATGAATATGACAGTATAAATACTTGAAAACGGTGTTTTGTATGCTTTTGCATGCTTAAAACAGCATTTTTGTCTTGCTTTCACCAACATTAGCTATTATACACGACAGAAACATAAATATGACAGTTTAAATACTTGAAAACGGTGTTTTGTGT